>BMAW01016429.1:81442-214459 GCA_019974015.1 Nephila pilipes
ATATATATATATATATATATATATATATATATATATATATATATATAAAGTGGGGTGATGAGATTGTTCATCCCGGATCTACGATGGTTTACTCTTACGCAAAGGGCTGGTTGTCTAGGGGGGTAATTCCATTACCGGACTCTATTATGATTTCGTAGGAATTCAATGATGAGACTCAACTTGTTTTACTTCGTTTAATATTTGGAGAGATTAAGATATTTACACATTGGACTATATACAGGTTGTCTCTATTAGGAGTAAACAGTTCTTTCGAGACGGATAGATGGCAATCTAATTAATCTTATCCCATATCGGCGATGGGCACTGAAACACGCTCGGGGGTTTGAAGTTTACTTCTGATGCGGGTAATGCGAAGGAGAAGAGAAGCGGAAAAATGGGGGAAAGAGAGCGAGAACAAATGTCACTCAGTTTTTGTTCTGGAATAGGTGGCGCTGCATGAGCTTATGACATGACTCTGAATCGTGGTGCCATCTTTTGAGTATCGGAGGAACTGGTTTTACAGTGCATTGGAAAATAAATTAATTGTTTAATAATTAGCTGGAAAATCCTACACACACACACACACACACACATATATATATATATATATATATATATGCTTTGCAGTAATAAGGACCATGCAGCGAAACACAGAAACAAATCGAAGAAGATGCCAAGTTCTGTTCTGTCACAGTGTTTGTAGTAAATATCGTCAATCTTTAGACAACTCAGCAAAGTAGTCACCTACCCTTGGTCTCTATAACCGATTGTACCATGCATATTATTTACACATATTTAGAACAGTCAAACGATTAACATAAGCTTATAATAGAAATTAAATGTTTTGGTCATTGTCTGGGTATTGTGTCCCCTTAAGAAATAATATAATTATTTCAAGTATTGTGTTTCATTGCTTACAAAGTGTAAGTTTAATTCTATACCTGTCAAAATGTCTACAACAAACTAGAAAAAGGGAGCAGTTCCACTGCTGGCTACTATTGTAGGAAAAATTGATGCACATTAAACAACATCACAAAAGTAATTGTTTAATATTAATGTGTTAGAATTTACCTTAAAGAAGAATACGAATTTTAGTTGATGTAATTGAAGGAAAATCCAATATTAATTTTAATAATTAAGGTAATGTTATATTAACATAAAAGGAATAAAAAATGTTTTTTTTGTTTCAAAAATACATAATAAAGTCCTTATGTAATATGTATGTGCCGTTAAATATAAATATTATTTTGACTATCTGCCCATTCATTTTTAAGAGAGATTCCAAAATATTCATGTTTCTTAATTAAGTATGAGATTGATAAATTGTCGAAAAATATTGATAAAATGTGAAAAATAATTTTTCGCTTTACAGATGATATACCATTGTTAATTAATACTAAACAAAAGTTTCAGAATGATCTCTCTTGTGATACATTGACTAGATTACATTCTTCAATTCTTAATAACTTTTCAAAGATCAATCAATGATTAATTCAAAAATTAAACTTATAATTATGTAGTTAATGATTAAAAAGAAAAAAAATATCCATGAATGCTATTTTAGCCCCCCCCCACACTAATATATGTATGTGTGTGTGTGCGTGCGTGTGTGTGCGCGCTTGCAAGTGATGAATTCGATGCCAATTCAAATTCTCACGTTAAAAACGATTACAGCCTTCACCTATCGAGTCGTAGGAAGCGACTTATCCTCCCGAACCCCGTTAGAGACATCAAGAACATTTTGCTATAAATTAAGGGAAATTAAATTTTATTAGAAAAAAAATATATGTTTACACAAAATATAATTTAAAAAACTGTCCTGTATTTACAGCATAACACTGGCGTTAAATTATTAGCGATCAAAAGACACCGATCAGTCAGTCTGTCCGGAACAATACGCTTCTGCTACAAATATATTAGGCTTACTGCAGAAAGACTGGTTGCTGTTATTTCGCATGTTCTGAGCATCGCATTCCCTCCCTATGTCTAGTATTGCACACCCGCGATCTTCAGTAGGTTTGCTATACAGATATTGTGTATCGTCTAATCGCTCCTGATGGCCCGTGAGCTTTTTAAAACGAGCTTCGTAGTTGTTTCTGAACAAGATTAGAAAAGAAAAATTGTTATAAAAGTTGAATCAGGTAGTGAGCTGTTCCCATGGTAGTAGGATATGATACGAACGACTTATGGTGAAATGTTCTTTAGTACTTTTATGAACAATAAAAGTTTAAATCTTTACTCAGATGACCTAGCTCCGCGGACAGCAGGTTGACACTTGGCAGACCACATGCAGGCCGGGGGTTTGACCAAGCCAGAGAAAGGGAACCAAGTAATATCATAAGCAATGTATGATAACCCCTGTGAAACATTTTGTGAAAAGGCCCAAAAGTTATTAGCACTAACAGTACGTCCAAAGAAACATCTATTGACCTTTGAACACATTGAACATTTACTCAAGGTTCACTAATATTTTTTTTATTCGGGATATAGTTGTTCAATGCCAGTAATTCAAAATTATCCATTTCTGAAAGTCTTATACACAAGTTTGTAAATTTTGATATGGACATATGTTTACTTCTTTAAGGCTTTCCTTAGCATCAACATAATTGTTTGGTAAGGAGCAACAAGGTAAACAAAATGTACTAATGATGAAAAAAGGACTTGTACTAATACTTTGATGTGGTGAGTAAAAAAGAGAGCATGTATGATGTGTATGCCCTTTTTTCTGTAAGTGTGATGAATAATTTCAAAGAAACATTTTACCCTAAATATTAAATGTAAAAATATCACAATACAAAAACAAAAAGATAATTTTTTATAATATTATGATTCTTTATTAGTATTTTTATTTGAAATTCCATTTTTCATAGTTTTCACCATTGCAACAGATAATAGTGACAATACAGATATGTTTTCAATTATGGACTAAGAGAAAAGAGTATGAAATTTTTTTCCCATCGTATTTCTCAATGAAAAGTGTGAAATTTTTGAACAATTTGCATTTTTATCACCTTTGATCCCTGATTCATTGGTAATTGTAAGTAGCTGAAATCATGAACAACTACCTTCCTAGTAGAATTTTAGGTACTTTTTTTTGTATGGATTTCTTATTTATTTTACTCTTGTTCTCATGAGGTGCAAAAAAAAAAAAAAAAAGAAGAAGAAGAAGAAAAAAAAATCCCATAATTTCTACTTAAAACGTTGTCATTATATATATATATATATATATTCTTGCCAGTTACACAAGATTTTGTGAACGAGTATAAACAATGAATAAACGAATAAAAATGAATTTAAAAACCCTTTTTTTAGTAATTTTTTCCATAAAATAAATAAATAAATAAACTCTTCGTTGAGTATTTTCATTCAAAAAGTGTTAACCTAAAATCAGGTAGTTAAATTAAGCGTTTTGTACTATTAAATGTAAAATTGAAAAAAAAAGCGCTCTGATTTTGCAAGCAAATGTGATTCTTGTAACTATTCATTTGCAGAGAATATAATTTATTTTTATGAACTCTGAAATTACATCAATCGTGCTCTGTGAGAATTTTAAAAATCTGAAGAAATTCCAAGAAGGAAGAATAGCTATCATATCCCTGTTCTTCATATAATAAACAATGTCTATGTAATTCGTATACAAACAATTTTGTATATATACACATTCAAATATAATTCGACAACTACATTTCACTTGTAAGCTTGGGCTATATCCCGATTTTTTATTCAATTCATTCTTTGGATTTCTTTTTCTGATTGTTCTTGAATTCAAAATTCTTCCCAGTAAAATGGAACGTGACTTATGTAGATCGGATAGACATTATGAAGTTTAGTGAATAGATTAGATAAGGAAAATTTGTAAACAGCATTGAATGAATAATAAAGGAGTTAAAAAATCGGAAACTGATAGAGGAAATTACTAACTGAAGCTGAATATATAACTGATGGAATAGGCCCTTTTGTGATCATATTTAGGAACGTTCGACTGAGTGTTACAGACTTGAACTCTCAACTCTAATTACGCTATTCAAGCAAATCCGAGTAAGATAATAAGAGATGGATTAATTTTGTATTCTAAATATAAGTTTCGACGTATTTTAATCACAGAGAAAGTAAAAAGTGGATGATAAACATCACATAATCATAATTTTGAAGATTATAAACTGTCTTAAGTTTAGTAACGGATCAGGAAAGAAATACTTCAAAGGAGATACTCACTGAAATATTTGATAACAATTTGTGGCACTTCTTCAGCTAGTTGTTTATTTTTTTGTTTACCATTCGTATATATGCTATAATTTTAAGGAATTCGAAGTTTACAATTAATTTTCTGTAGTTTTTTTTTCTTTCAAATACCTGTTAAAATACTTGATTTCGTTAGAAAATGCTATAAATTATCAGCACAATGCAAATTAATATATAAAATCATTCATTTGATACATAAAACAATTTTTTTTCAAAATATTGTCAACCACAGGAATTCAAACTTTTGTAATATATATATATATATATATATATTCCTTCTTTATACCCTCTACATTCTTATGTATTGGTTGTTCACTTTCTATTAAAATACACGCACAGTACAAATAACTGTGAGCCGCTTATTTCAGTATATTGATTACCATTATTTCTTAAATTTTAAAATTATGTATCTGTAATAAACTGTGATTCTTAATAAATGAAAACCTAAGACTGGATTTCTGTGAGTTTATTTTTTAGTTTTTTAGCGATTTTCCCTGCTCCAAAAACCTTATTTTTCAATCGTACTCCAAATACATTTACAAGAAATATTTTCCTTGATCAGTACTTATTTTTCAATTATGTATTAAATTTGAAAGTTATGAGATTTTGCAGGGTTTTTTTTTCGAAAAAATAAGAACCATATTGATAAATATTAAGTATCACTATTAGAAAGAATTATTTGTAGACTCTCGAGTACTCGTAGTATAATAATAATAATAATAATAATAATAATAATAATGAAAAAAAAAACAGTTTCGTGTGCGATATTGTGAAAGGAAAATAGATTTGGAGTCAAAACATTAATATTTAGAACAGCGTTAAAATTTTCAAATCTATATTATTTTTTTTAAAATAAAATTGCGATCAGATTTGCTAATTTTAGATTAATTTAGATTCTTTAGTAAATTATCGTTTGCTTTTACTTCAGTATTTAATTTAATGAATTGTTTTTATGGCATAATTGTCTGTTTTTTATTCTCTTTGATGTTAACATTGGCAATGTTTTTATGCTTTTGAATATTTCTGCTTGTGAAAATAAAAATATATGAGGAATTTGAAGAAGATATTTTCTATGGAATCTGGAGTTCGGAAGCACGTGCTGAGAAATATTCATTTTCCACAATTCTACTTTTCCGAAAAAACAGGAAAAAAAGAAGCGTCAGTATTAGCTAAATTGAAATTAACGAAGCCAATTTCAGTTTTGTTTTGTTTTGTTTTTGTTTTTGTTTAATTTTCCCATTATGAAATGATCCTATTAAGCACTCCAATTTAAGCTGTTTTTTCTATGCAAAAAGAGGCATCTTATAGTCTGAAAATATTTTAATAAATACGATAATTTAAAAAAAAAAATGTGTGGGTTTTATCCTTCCATTTTCAGTTTACGTTTGTTGTATGAAGTATAATTTGTAGTAGTTAAGTGATCAAACATAATTATTTACATTCGAGTCATATTGAAAAAGATTTTAAAATTGCTCTTGAACTTAATTAAATTAAAATTACGAGATTAAACGAGTTCCCTTTAATCTCGCACTTTCAAGACCATAACCTTGCCGGATTATCAAGAGTCAATATATTTTTAATGGTGATACGTAACATACATTAAAAACATAAATACATACATAAACAGTGAAACATTTAATACGGTGGTTAGAAGTTAGTTAGTGGTTGAGAATAAAACTGAAGCTATAATTAAATGGCCACAGACCGTCTTGTCAGGCGTGAGAAGTTTTCGGATTATAACAAGAAAATATTTACAAAGGATCAAGGATTCTAGCCATCATCTACAAATCTGTAAAGGACTCGAGCCTGATGTGTGTAGTAAAGCTATGATTTCTTAGGGAAGCGAAACCAATATCTAGCGGCCACATAATTGTATTGAATGATGTCACTAAAACATTGTCCATGCAAACGAGATGGCATGGTTTCCAAAAGAGCGCTCAATGCGAGGAAACCACTTCACTGTTTTACGTAGACAACGTTTTGGTGATGTCAGCCTCCGTAACATTACGACCGCTATATAACGGGACGAGTTCCTAAGAATACCGTAGCTTACGAACTAGATTAATTTACTGTTTCAAACGTTAGATAAGACGCGTTTTGTAAGCTATTGCCGCGGATAAAGTAGATTAGAGATTAAGAATTGATTATTCGTTGATCTTTCGGCGTGGGGGTGATTTTTGACAATTGGAGGGAGAGAGATTTGTCTGACCTAAGATGTCGGCAGCTTTTTCGAACTATGGACCAGTGGGTTCAAAGAAAAGTTGAACACTCGCTTTTTGCTGCTCCCATACCAACCAAGCCGGAAAAGACGTCTATATCTCTCTCTGGCTAGTTAGTAAGGCGTTTTAATATCTGGCGTTATTGTAGAAGAGATCCGGTGCAATCTGAATTAAACTATTTGGTTATTGACATTATATGACTTTTTTTTCATTTGATTGTGTTAATTAGTGATTATTACACTCTGAAAATCGAAGGAGAAAGAAGTAATAAAGTAGAGGATGTAAGTTCTTAATAGATTAAAATAAATTTCATGAAAAAAACTAAGCATTTTATCTACAGATTCATGTATTAACTTGATTTATATATAAAGAGGAATTTAGATGAAAATAAGACGCCGATATTTTGCATTTCTTTCAATTCCGTGACTATTATTTTCAATGTGTACAAAATATTTGCTTAATATTAAATCTGAGAAAATATTGAACATATTATACACATGTCTCTTCTTCAAAATTCAGGTTTTTTTCTTATTGTTAACAGATAAATTTGATATAAATTTGGACTAAACTTTCAAAACATAACCGCGCATTAGAAAAGCAAATATTCTAATTTAATCTATATTTTTTTATCGTAATACAATTAATTTCGTTATTTAATAACTTTATTTTGCTTTAATTTTAAATATACGAGCAAATTATAGCTTGCTTTAATAATATATCATTTAATTTAATTTAAATATCCGGTCTCAAATTTTATTTATATCATGATATCGTCTGCTTTCATCACACTTGTTATTAAAGTTAATATCATTTCTAATAAATTAGACTGTGATTTTTAAATCGAATTTTAATTTTCGTCTCTTCTGAATCACACTTTGTTTTACATGATTACAATTTTTTAATTTCAGTTATTTATTTATTTATTACCAGCTTGACCACATATTTAAAACCAATCTAAAAAATATTTAAAATGAAAGAAAAGCAAGGCTTTTTCTAAGAAGAGAATCTGAGCTACGTCTGTAATTTTAGTGTAAGAATGGATATGAATTTGATAAGAACAATAACATTTAGATTTGTATTTTTATTACGGAACACACATGATGTTTGAAAGCTCTCTTAATTTTTAATAGCAATATAATACGACATATACTTCCCTATTTTTTTCATAACTGTTTAGACTCCTAACTTGTATATCTTTCTATTTTTGAGTCTTATTAGTATTTATAATGGTGCATAATATGGTGTATTAATATTTATAATTAATCTTATTAATATTGCAATGGTGGTTGCTTTTGTATAAGTAGAAATCGAGGTATTTAGAAGCAATTATAAAGTAACTTCTAAAGTAAAATACATTTAATTGTGGTAGGTGATTAATGATATGAAATTAGCTTTTGAAGCAAAATAATAATAACAATAATAAATACAAAATAAAACTAAAAAAATGAAGATGACTCCTTTTCGAAATGATCCATTCAATTACAAAAATTAAAATTGGCTTTGATAATTTCATTTTAATATGAGCCAACATTTGCTTTTCCATTCTTCTTTTTTCTTTTAAGTTCTTGAAAAAGTTGAATTATTCAAAATGTATATTAATTAACGTAAAGTAAGTGTACTTCCAAGCCGGGGGCTCCACAGCAGCAATAAAATTCAAGAAAAGAAAATACTATCTTCACATTTCTCATGCACTTTTTTTTTTTCAAAATCTTCCAAAGTACAAAAATGTTGCCAAAGTTAATATCAAAACGAATAAAACCTGACGATTCTACCATAAAAAACTATATTTAAAAATTTAATAATAAAATAACAACAAACGATAAATTATTAGAGTACATAATATTTTTCTGTTCGGTATTAAAATAAACCAGACGCGCGAGATAAAATACTTAATTAAACACCAAGTATCTTTTTATTTTATGCCCACTCATATTAGATGATGTCATTTTCTCAAAACAACATGTTTAATAATTCGAGATAAAAACCAAAGTTTTTAAAAACAATGTTTTTATATGGTGACAAAGTTTATTAAAGAAAATTATTGAAATATTAGTTAAAACTGGTCGCAAATATCTAAATATTGCATTGTTAGGCAAGTGAGAACAGTTCTCAAAATTTCAGAGCTCTAGCTAGATGGAAAGTTGGTTAAATTAATGATAGAAAATTTGATAACACACTGATACACACACAGACAGATACACACCAAGTGAAATACATAAAAACGTTAAAACTAACTAAAATTAATTAATTCATCCGGTAAATTAAATGGTTGGAATACATTTTAACCCAACCACCCTTGACGACAAGAATTATTTGGCAGTATTTTGCCAAATGTGGCTACCCTGATCCGTTTTACGGACTTAACGTTCAACCAAAGAAAAATCGCCCAGTTTAGTGCAAATTTTTGAAATCGCGCCAAGTGGTTGGGCTATACTGTATTATTACAGAAAATATTAGTTAAAACTTGTCGCAAATGTCTAAATATTGCATCGTTAGACAAATAAGTACAATTTCCAAAGTTTCAGAGCTCTATCTTGATGGGAAGTTGGTTAAATTAACGATGGAAAATATCATGACACACACACACGCCAAGTGAAGTATATAAAAACATTTTAAGAAATCTTTTATGGTAACAGAAATGTCTTCGATGAGGAAAAACAGGTTTTATTTTAAAGTCTAATTTAAATTTTTTTAATTATAAGCAATAGGATATATATTTTAACATTAAGAAATTTGAATATTCATAAAGAAATATTTATAAACATAACGTTCTATATACTTATCGAGATACATATAATTTGAAAATTTGAATGCAATATTTATTTTTAAAATTTAAACTTTTAATATTTGAATTGCCTCAATTTTTATTTAAATAGTGTTTTTCTACCTAAAATTTGAGAATGTTGATAACAAAAATATTAAATTCAATGGATAAGAAAATATCTTATTTTACAATATGAAAAATATCAGTCCTAAGTAGATTGTTAGGAAACTATGCAGGAATCCTAAGACCACATTTCGAGAAAAACGCGAACAGATACTTTTCTCTATGGAATGGCACACTTGTTTACAATTTCTTACAGTGTTCTATTTATCGAATTTTCACAAATAATACTTTTACAGAATTAGTGAAGTGCCCTCTATTTTTTAACGTTTGGAGAGGGAGGTGCCGGTACAGGTGTCATCCTTGTCATTTGACTGAAGCTCAAAATTGCGAGGTCCGTCACCAACAGCTCTCGTGTTGCTTCTGTGCGACATTGATAAACAGATCAATCATTTTTTTAAATAGAAAAGTAAAAAAAAAAAAAAAAATGTTAAATCTGAAGCATTATAATTTTTCTGTTATTTTAAAAACTGATAAATAAGTAGAACTTCACAATGAAAGAAAAAAAAATAGTAAATTATAACAAATTTAAATTTCAAATATGTTCGTATAAAATTTTCAAATTCAGCTCAATACCGAGTGGAGGTCATGAAAATTGAACATATTTTGCATGCCTTAAATCCGAACGGCACAACAATTTACGTCATTCTACTCCAAAAAGATACAAACTTCCTATCTTCATCAATGACAACACGCACTGTCACATTTAAAAAAAAATCGCCAAGCTTTGACCTCCCACGCTTTTAGTCCCTTCTTTCCCAGAAAGGAAAGTGGAAGAAAAACACAAAATTAAAGAAGAAAGAAAGCTTATCACTTATTGAGTTCTAACTTCCCTCTTTCAAGGCTCCGTTTCCGTTATTGAGGATCAAGGCAAAGCTAGAGATAAGATGATTGCTACTCTTGGGTTCATACCCACCCCCCTCATCTGAACCAAATGAACTTGCCCTAGGCTAGATTGAAGACAGCCAGTGACCGAAAAAGTTGCGGTGGTTCTTCAAATTGAGTGCCGAGATGTCTTGGGGAAGGGGCTCAGGGATTGCTCTGCCGCTGGCATTCCTACCCGCTTTGCTTCTTGCAATTGGGGTCGGGGGAACTGTGCTCAACCCCCCTTACTTCAACATAGCAGAAAATCGTAAAATCACCTCTACCGCAACTTGTGGTGAAGGGGTCACGGAGCCTGAACTTTACTGCAAATTGGTGGGGGCGAATACCGATAAGCAAGACAACCCCAACGTGAATGTTATTTTCGGACAAGTTTGCGATTTTTGCGACCCCAATGATCCTAAGAGGGCCCACCCTCCCCAGAATGCCATTGACGGAACGGAAAACTGGTGGCAAAGTCCCCCGCTGAGTCGTGGTAATAAGTACAACGAGGTGAACTTGACCATCCACTTAGGGCAGGTGAGTTTGTTTTGAAGTTGCTTGTTTATTGATATTTCAGGGACTGAGGATACTGCATTTGTGATTGAATGATTCGGAAATTTTTCATTTTTTAAAAATTAAATTCTAAACTTCCGAAGTTAAATAATTTGATTATTTACTTAAATAATTTAATTATAAACTTCAAGCCGTTCGCGAATTGAAACTCTTAACAGATGATTTACAGCTAAAAATTTATCGAGCTTTTTTTTACAAACATATGAAAAAATGTTATTTGACCACAAAGAGATTTTAAAATTGCTGAGGTATTTCTCCAGTTCTTCCTGTTTCTAAAAACAATAAGGAAAAAAATCTAAAATCTTATTTCTTAGTGTCAAAAAAATAAGTTTTTGATATTTAGAAATCATTGTTATTTATCATATTCTAGAAGCATGTTTTTTCCCAAAATATAAAGGAAAATTTTGTATATTCATTCATATAAAAGTTGCAACAAATATTTTTTAACTTGGAAAATGTGTCAAAAATATTTGAAGTATTAATAAAAAAAATCGGAAAAAATACCCATAAACTGTCCAATTTTTTTATTATTATTATTATTCAGAGTCTGTTTCAAAAACTTATGATTATTTTTTAAAAACAAAATCTGTAATTCCTAAATTGCAATAATTCACCCATTCGGAATTCATCAATACCGCAAAAAAAGTTGTATTATTTAAATTATTTTTACATTTACACACTTTTAAATGTAACAAAAAATCAACTCGTTGATTTGTTATAATCGAAGGAAAAAGTACCTTTCCTCGAAGTAAAACTTCAAAAAAAAAAAAAAAAAAAACTTTTTTCTTACAAAGTATTTTAAAAACTGAGGGGAAAAAATATTTCTCTAACAAACAGGAAAGAGATGTTAAGAATTCTTTATGGAAGAATTTTTTTTATATACGACGTTTTTTTATTTCAACTGTTAACCTTATCTGAAAAAAGAAATGTTACACATAATTGGACAGAAATGTGTGTTTACTTAAGTTTATTCTGATAAAAATGAATGAATTCTTCTGATATATATACCATCACCGAGTAAAGAACAGTAGATATGCTTTCCTATCTACTTACCACTCTAAAGAGAGATAACAAGATAGTGACAAATCAGATTTAATAATAAATCAATTAATACATAAAGTTGAAAATTTGTTATGTGTTTGTGCCTTACCACATTCACGTCTGCTTTCACCAGCATTGAACTTAATTTTCAAAAATATGAATAATAAAAAGAAAAATTTCTCTTGTAATTTTTATTGAATTAAAAAAAACTCAATTAAAAATTAAATATTTTATCGACCTATTGATGTCCTTAATTTATTTGTAATAAGGAATTTCCAATAATAATGAATAGTAAATATAGAATGAAATTATTCTAATTTTTGACTGAAATTTTTAGTCTCGAAACGGTTTTTTTTATTTCATTTCCTTTTTGCGTGATTAGGGGGGCTAACGATTTTTATTTTGTGGTAAATTGCCTTTTTATTCCATTTCTTTTTCTTTATTTAATTATTATTTCTTATTTTGTACGAAGTTTATGCATAACATTTAACCTGCGAAAGAGCTGAATAAATTGCTTCAATTAACACAAATTACTTCAGCGTTTAATAATGTTTTCATGTTCGAATTTTATGAAAAATTGTGCAATTAAATAGTTATAAATTGTTAAATGTTCTCATCTATTTCTTTTGCAATGCATTATCATCACTTCTCTATTTTTATTTGTGAGAATGAATGGAGAGATATTTGGGGGGAGGGGAAACAAATCTTGGATTTATATTTTTAAATCACAAACAATTCAAAGTGCGCAGAAATTCTTAGGGGGTGGAAAATCATTTTTAAAGCAAAAACCAGGTATTTCAGTTTGTGCCCACATATATAAAATTGTACAGTATAAGTTTACATCGTTTGTGTTTCATCGTCATATTTGTGTACGATTATGATATCCGAGTGGTTCATTCTGCATTAATTTCCCCCCAGAACTATACAGAGCCAGGTCTTACAATTTCGAATAACCGTCAGTTATTGAAGAAGGCATTTGAGTGGGCCCCTCAATCACCAAGCTTCCACATATTGCCAATAATCTTCTTAAAACCGCCTTAGTCTCTAGATAAATAAATATTTGACCAAACGACTTGTGGACATGGAGCATGCAGTTTGCTCCCAAGTGCTGCAGAAGGTCCCTTTTCTTTTTTGAATTAACGTTGAATCATCCCAAATCTCATGAACACTTTTAGATGGAAAGAATAATCATATTTCTAATCAGTTGTTGCGGACAAATCTATTCGTTATGATAGAGCCTTATGTCGCAGTTATCTGCTTGTTAACAAAGATTTCGACTGATAAATGAGATTTTGAATTGAATCATATTTTAACTGACATATAACATATTGTTATGTAAGCAAATTATTATATCGTCAATTTAATTTATTAAAATATCATTCGACTTCAATTAGTTAACTATATTTATAGTAAAATTAACTAACGTAATAAAAATATAAATGACTTAAGAATGCATCCTTTTTTTTTTCCTTTACAAATTAAATAGTTACATACATACGATATAATGCGTAAATAATAGTAATATTACTAATACATCAATATACTAAGATGTAAGAAGTTTTAAAAAAATATTTTATTCATTAAAAATAATATCGATGAAAAGACTGTTACTATTTGTTTCGAATAAGAATATTAAACTGTTACTAATATTATTGATGACAGACAAGTGAAATATTACAGTAATTTAATGTTTTCATTTTACATGAAAATAAATGTAAGATGTAACTAAAATTGTTCAAAAAATAAGACTCTATTTTTAATTGTTTCAACTTATAAACTGGTTTAGAACCTTGGCTTATAAAATTTTTATTGTTAGGAAATTATGACTCGAAAAAAATTCTGTATAAGTATTTTATTTGAAGAGACAACTCACATATAAACAAATACACCTTTCCAGCAAAATGAATGAAAGCAAACAATTTGGTGATAAAAATTCAAATTATTTTTCAGGTATCAAAATTAAGCCAAATGATAAAATATTAATGCAGACAATTATTAAAGCAAAAAAAAAAAAAAAACATCTATTATATACTCCACAAATTGTTCTATGGAATGTTTTGCTAAGAACAGATTTACCCACTTAAGGCGTTAAATAATTTATTCAATTATTCAATTAAATATAAAAATTTACTGTGACATATTTTTGGAAATTAATTTCATTACTGGAGGAGAAAGCAAGCCTCAAACATGTACGCAAAAATTTTTACGTAAACATTTCATATGACATGTTTTTGAAAATTTAATTCATTACTGGTGAAAGCAGGTGTTTTGAAAAGTGCTCGGGTGACCATTTTGTCATTAAGTGAAATAATAGGCCCTTAGGGGACTAATAAATAATGCTCTTTTAAAAAATAAACATTTTAAAAAAATTGCTCTTTGTAAAGAACAGATTTAGCCACTAAAAGTGTTAACTTTTTTTTTAAAAAAAATATTTAATAAATTATTGAATTAAATACTAGAATTAAAGCAAATGATATAATTATGAAATTATACAACTAAATATTGTAATTAAAGCAGACGACAAAATTTTGAGGTCTGTAAAAATATATTGTTTTTAGATATTAAAATCAAAGCCCCAAACGATAAATTATTAAACAGAATATATTTTAATGTGATGTAATTATTGTTGCCGTAAACTGGAAATAATTCTCGTGCATTTCACCCTTTATTTTGAAAAGTGGTCCGGTCACCATTTAAGACATTACCTAAAACAATACCCTTCGGTGGCTAATTAAAAAAAATTATAGACAATATTCTTGTCAGGTAATAAAATCACTGCAAACGATAAATTATTAAATTAAATCTATCTTCAGAGAAATGGGATTATTGTTCCAATGAAATAAATCTTTTTGCATATTAATCTATTCAACAACAAAAATGAACCTGACGAAAATATTTATTTGAGTATTTGTTCAAAAATTATTCAAACATGGAAAACAAAATAAAACTATGACTAAATTAAACGTTTTTGATTTTTTTAATTTCCTAAAAATGCCATTTATTTACTTGTTTTTTATCCATAAGCTTGTAGAATAAATACCAAATTTCCACTGAATTCCTTTCACTGATTTTGCTTTTCAAAATCAGTTACGTGCAGAGGGCAAAAGATTATTTGCAACACGGATAGATAACGCTGATAAAAATACTAATAACATTGAAATATTGCGTTATCTTCCCTCAGAGATAAAAAATTTCTTTTTAATAGAGTACGACGGGGCATTCGCATTTCTTTCTGTTTCGAATAAGAGCAAGGTTACAGTTTATTCAGATTTTTGAAATTAAGTAATTTAGGGTTGTATGTTTTATAATTCTATTATTATAATAAGTTTAAATAAATTTTGTTTGAATGTTTACTGGATGAAATATGAATATAATGATTTGAAAGTTCTATGCGTTATTGTTACAGCTTTTTAAAAGTTTTGTGGCATATTTTGAAAAAAAAAAAAAAAACTCATAAGAAAAGTCATTCTGATAAAATTGGTAAACTAAACGTTATTGTTTTAATAAAACACTAATGTATTTTCAAGTATTTAAAAATACTATTTTCTGTTTTGCAACATAAATTTAGATTTTCTTTCATATTTTAGAAGGAAGGGGATGATATAATAGATTAGAGCATATTGTAGAAAGTGATATTAATGTGTTGTTTTTTTAATAAGCAAAAAAGAAATAATGGATAAATATTTTAACAAATTCACATCGTCAGCTTTGAAATACGAATGAATAATTAATGACCATTCTAGTCCTTTTGTTGGAACAAACTGAAAGTTTTGACAAAATTGAAAGCCTTGAGACTTAAAGAATGGGACACAGATTTGAAGCATTTTTTCAAACAAAGCAAATATTTGAATACAAGACTTATACTTTACTAACATATAGATAACCATATATTTCAATTTAACATTTATTATTATTATTTTCGTTTTAAATATATCATTTACATTTTTTGACCCACGATGAATTTTTACTTTACAATGAAAGTGAAAAATCGCGTTTTTATTCATTGTTCTTAATGTACAGGACCCTTTTTGCAATAATTATCTAATGAATATTTTATTACATATTTGAATTTAATTAGATTATTTTACTCAAAAACATAATATAAAGACGTCATTTTTCTAATGATAGTGCAGGTACGTTGATAATATCAAATTTATTTATAATATTAATACATAGACTCTCATATTGATGTTAGAATTTTATTTCAAGTAAATTTTGAAAGTGAGAGAGTAAAACATAACAAACTGTTCATATTGTTAGTTGTAGGTACGTTTAAATATAACATGTGAATATTTTTGGAATAACTTCAAGCTTTTGCCAATAAATAAATAAATTATGTACTGGTTTAGGTAATTAAAATATATAATTACGGATGGCATTATTTTTTCTTTTTGAAGACAGCTCCGAGAATTTTCTTACAATTTAAAAGAATAAAATAGTGTAAGCTTCATTAATAAAATTTTAAAAAAACGATACTTATTCTTCTGAAAATAAAATGAAGTATCTAAATTAGAATCCTCTTTCCATAATCACACAGTTACTCTTGTCTGCATGCTATGATAGTATTATGAAATAAAAATGGGTGACTGAAAAGAACTAATGAAAAAAATATCCTAAGCTTTTAATAAATTTTGTTAAAAATAAAGATAACCTGGTGAAAACGAAATATGTTTAAAAAATGCGAAAAGGAAAACATGTTAAAATCCGTATAACTCTTTACTGAGCAATATATGTAAAAGAATAACAATTGAAATTGGCTTTGGTAAAGTTATTTTAACATATGCTAAGATTCTTTTTTTCATGTTATGTTTTCGAAAACGTAGAATAATTCAAAATGAATATTACTTAACCATAATAAAGAATAATTCCGAGTCCTAGATTCCACAGAAGCAATTACTATCAATAAAGAAAATACTTTCTTCAAATTTGTTATTCATTTTTATTTTCACAAGCAAAACATTCTAATGTATGAAAGCGTTACCAATGTTAAAAACAGACGGTTCAGCTACAAAAATCAATTATTATATATTAAAACAAATGCAAACGACAAAATATTAAAGTATGAGTAGACAATAATATTCTGTTCGGATATTAAATTAAAAGCAAACGATAAAATACTAAATTAAATATATTTTAGTAATGTAAATATACCAGAAGCAAACTTATTATAATTATTATAATGTCTATCTTTTGAACTTAACATCATGTATCCTTTACTTTATGTCCACATATTTGTGTTGATGCCCTTTTTTCTCAAGACAACATGCTACTAAATTAAAATAATAATTAATAGAATTAAAATGTGATATAGTATTGTATGTAACACAAAGAAAGTATCTGGAATATTGTTGGAATGCTTACGACTTTTCATATATATGTGCGTGTGTGTGTGTGCGTGCGTGCGTGCGCGTGTGTGTGTGTGTGTGTGTGTGACAGTGCATTTAAACCCCCATTCAGTACCATTCAACTTGAAAATTCGAATCGGGATTTTAAGACGTGAAAAATTCGCTTTCAGAAGAATTATTGAGCTATTTCCACAATTGAGAAATTTTGAACAGTTTATGAATATAATAAAATGCATACTAAACCTGAAATGCAACTTTAAGCTCCCCGCTACATACCGAACACCCCTCTGAGGTATGTAGGATATTTAGTGACAACAACTCAAAAAAAGAGGGATTTGCTTCTTCCATTCGTGGGGAGGAAATTGCTTTCACAGAACCTCCTCACAGTTCTGATCTTTTGACTTGAGGAGGTCAACAAGTCAAAGGGAGAGGGGTTAGTTGACAGTCAATTAGTCTATTTATAGGTCATCCAAATTCCATATTTAATAGTAGTCTGTTCATACATATGTTTTGTAGATTTTTTTTTTCTATAACATTAAAAATATTTCGGGGAAAATTGGATTCTTATGAAAAATTTAATTTAAATAAAAACTTATACATAAGCATACATTCTTCTATTAGAACAATAAATGTTTTATTAATTTTCATAATTTATTTGCATCATTTAGTAGTTATATTAATACTAAAATAACTACATACCAATGTATTTTAACTATTATTGAATGGATTCTTTGCACTTTCACGAGGTATTCAAAAACTACTTAAACAAAATGAGAAAGTTGATAATGTTCATCAAGATAATCAATATTTACAATGCTGTATAGAGCTGTTGTCTACTTAGAGAGTCACAAAAACGTTAAGTTAGGGGGTCATATGACAGTAAAACGAAACAAAGCGAGTATTTTTTCTACTTTTGTTCGAGTCTTCATTTCTTTTTAAAATTTCAATGAAATGATACAATTCTTTTTTGTATATGATAATTTATAATTTATACTTGGACTAACTACTTTTCAATATTCATAATTTTTTGATAATTTATAAAATATTGCTTAATCATAAGGCTTTATTTTCACATTACTTAATGATATATTGAAGGGATGGGCATTATTTCACGTAATAGAATAAAGGATAGTATTACCTTGTTTGGAACCTATTCCGTTAGAAAATAGTATTAATAAATTTAATTCCATACAAAATAGTATTGAATTTGCCATTTCTTACAATGCTTATCTTACAACATTTTTTGACACAATTTGAGTGATTTAAATTTAAAACTTTTTTATGTCATAAAAAGTATTGCGTTTTTGGAATATAATCCAGAACTAATGAAGTATTCGAATTTAAATCAAATTTGGTTTACTAGAATGTATTTCAAAAATAATATGATAATGAAGTATATTAAAAAAAAAGTAACTGGATATATGAGCACGTATTCTCAAAGTAATAGGATATAGAAACATATATTCTGAAAATAATAAGGTTTTGGAACATATAATCTGAAAATAACTGAATATTGGAACCGAATACCAGACAGAAACTAATACGAGTACGCTGATACCTATTGCTTTAAAGGAATCGTTTAGCACACCTCTCATATATTGATTTGCGAGAACAGTTTTATAAAAGATTTTTACTAAGAATACAAAATATTTATTTCATAATATAAATAAAAGCTTAGAAATATAATTAAATTAAAACTAATAAACATTTATTTCAATCTTACTTTTTTAAAACCTTATTAAAAATTGGCATTAATTTTTTTCTTATTTTAATACGTATCTACCCATGAAAATATATCAAAATATATACGAATCACAATAATTTTAACTCAGTTTATTTTCAAAATGACATGATTATATTATATAACTGTACATTTTTTTCGCGCGAGGTGAGGCGTTAGTTTTTAAGATAACCTTGCACGAAATGATGAAAAGAGCATACTTTGCACGAAATGACGAAAGAGAGATTTTGAGAAAAAGAGCTTTAAAGTTTTCCTACAGTAAATTTGATGGGAAGTAAACATGCATAGTTCTTAATTATATTTGGTAAAATAACAGAATATTTTAATGCAGTTAATTTTAAAGTGTTCCGGAAAATTTGTATTTTGATTTATTTTTTCTTCCGGAAATCAATTTTTTTAGGCTTAAGTGCCGTGAGACCTGTTAATGTCACTCTGAACTTTCAGCAACGAAATAATTGAGAATTATCGAACCATTGGACTTCTTTCGGAGGCTCATGAAATCTTTGTTTATATAATGGCGATATGACAGAGCACATGGCCTCCTCACGAGCTTTTATCACCGATAAGTGCTGATATTGGTTAAAACATTACATAATTTTACAGTCCCCAGTCATTAAATTCGATAAAGGCAAAATAAAAATTTAAATGTGTAATGTAGAAAAAAAAAGGAAAATTATTTTAGTTTTAAATTGAATTAGGATTAATTTACATCGAAACGGGAGACCTTCCAAAGTGAATATTTATGTTGAGAAGATAGAAGGTAAGTTTTTTTGCACAAAAATCTCAACCCACTGGTTTGGAGTATGGACTCCAATGGCAGATCTGAGCTATGGTTTAGTCCCTTTTCTGATTCTTGAGGAGATAAACTGAGCGAATTATTTCTGCCGAAAACGAATTATTTGTTATAAACGAAGATTGCGGACCTACTTTTCGCGCAACTCAGGGTTCAAGCTACCTTGATGTTACAGTTACTGGATCAGATTTGCTCCAAGACATTTCGAGTTGACTCTTTCTGAAAATGAATCCCTTTCCTACCACATGATCATAGAATTCGAGCTTTGAAGTGACACTTCAAATATACTCTTTAAAATTTTTAATGTTAAGAAAGCAAACTGGTGTCGTTTCCGTGATTTTTGCACTTCTCACGTTTCTCATATTCTCGATATTCTCAACGTCTGTACTGATGGTTCCTGCCTTAATACTATTGTTGAGGAATTTAGTTTTGTTCTTTTCCAGGCATGATTATCTTCAATACCTGTTAAGAAGCATGGAGCACATAATGTTCCTTGGTGGTCTATCGACATTGGTTGCATGAGAAAAAAGCTTAACACCATATGTATGAATTTTTTTCCACACATTGTGAACATCAATGGTAGAAAGAAATGTCTTTCAAGAGCCAGATTTAGCATTCTTCCTTTGCTGATTCTTTTTTTTTCCTGTGATGAAGTTGATACAGTTATATCTATGCTGAAGCCAAATAAATCTCCTGGTCCTGATTCTATCTCTGATAAGATTATTCAACAGTTTCACTCTATGTTCCCTTCTCTTCTCCATAAACTTTTTAACGTTTGTCTAGATGTTGGTATTTTCTCACGTATTTGGAAACTTGCCCAAGTTATACTTATCCCCCCAAAAAAATGAGTCTAGAGCTCCTCATTTGGATAACCTTAGATGCGTAAGTTTACTTCCGGCACTTGGTAAGGGCTTAGAAAAACTGTTCGTTTATAGAATTTGCTGGTATCTCAGCCAAGGAGACTTTCTTTCGAGTGATCAATACGGTTTTACTCCACAGAAGTGTACTGAAAGCGCTCTTTTACGTTTGAATGAGATTGTTCAGAGAGGAAAAAGAAAAATTTGTGCACCATCTTGGTTTTCCTTGATATAAAAGGCACTTTCGACAAGTCATAAAGGCCTTGTATTCTCAATCTCCTTAAGAAAGCAGATCTTCCAATGAATATTTTTTCTCTTGCTGCTGACATTTTTAATGACAGGATGGCCAAATTATAACAAGGCCCCTCTTCTGCAGTCCGTCACCTTGAAAGAGGTTACTTTCAAGGCTCAGTTTCAGTACCTACTTTTTGGAATATTATCAATGATTTTCACGCAAAACTTAAAAATCTTGCCCATTGCGACACATTGGTCTTTACGGATGATGTTTTTTTTTTTGTGTGTGTCCAGGGCAGGATCTTCCTGCCACTTTTCTCCACGGATAGGAGACTTTGAACTTCGCCTCCGATTGCTTAAAAGGTCGTAAATTGGACTTTAATTCTGATAAAACCAGAATCATGATCATGGAAAAGCAAAATGTTTGCTATGATGCATTCCAACTATTTCTCGACGGAACTCCTTTAGCTACGGTAAAACAAATGTACTATCTTGGAGCTCTCTTAACTGTAAATTTTCATGGAAACGATACCAAACTTACGTATCAGAGAAATGTGATAAATTACAGCGTGGATTAAGACGTATTGCAAGCAAAACACGTATGGTATAAATTTCAACGTACATTCACTCATTTATAAGTAAGGAATTGAACCTTTCATAATGTATGGCTCAAGAGTTAGGGGTGTGGTACTTTAGAAGAGGATAAATTGTAAACATTTGCGATAAATTTAAAGACGAATGCTTTTGTGGGTAATTTGTGGATATCGTACCATAAGTCATGAGTCTATTTATGCAATTTCTGGTTCCCCCCCCCCAATAGACATCGCCATTCTTCATAATATTACTTTAAAAGAAAATGTCTGCTTCTTCCATCTCTGATTATGATTATGTGTTCTGCCTTCAGCTGTTCTTTTCCATCCGTCAGAGACAAACGCTATCAATATTATCTAATTTTGCAGCAATATCACTAAAGATTTTCCTATTATTTGCTATACTGATGGCAGCAAAATTGATGTACTTTCAATATAAAATCCGAGATGAATGCACGATGTTTGTAGCTGAACTTTTATGTTTAAACTTCGCCATCAAATGAATCGCTGAACAAAACAGTGTCGCGCGTATCAGACTTTCTTATTTGTACCTACTCCCTTTCATCGTTGGAGACATTGAAATCTATTTCTTCTAACAATAACAAAATTTTATAGATCCAAAGCCAACTCAAAATCTTAAAAGGTAAAAACGTCTTTGTTCCTTTTTATTTGTTCAAGGACATTCAGGTATTTTTGGAAACGAGCGAGCCGATTTTCTAACAAAGACTGCCGCCAAGTTCGAAATTGAGATTGCTGTAAATATTCCTAAATCCTTCAATAAAAAGGTCATGAGTGAAAGATTAGTAGAGTCTTGGAACCAATAATACCTCAGTTCAAACAAAGGACCTTAACAAAGAGATTTCCCCCTTTCATTAAATTGAGATTGTCATGCCATCATTTTTTCACCAATTTCAAAATGACCAAATTTCTCGCCTGTCATGGTAACTTTAAAAGTTATCTTAGCAGATTCAATTGGGATCCAGCTATTTCCTGTGATTGCAGCGTTGGTGGCTAGGAAAACGCGGAGCATGTGGTTCTTGTATGCGCAAAACTCGTCAGTGAAAGAAAGACCCTAAAATTAGCACTTAAAAGCATCAACATCAATTGACCTCCTGATTTTCACCAGCTTGTATCCAAAAGAAATGCATTTGGCTATTGTAAATTCATTGTAAATATTCGTAATTCTTTTTTCTCTAAGATTTTCCCTTTTGTTATTTTCTTTTTGTTATTTGTTTTCATACTTACTTATGTAAGCCTCGTGCGATTCTTTGTGATCCACAGGGATTTGTTGGTGTTCTCAATAAAAAAAAATTATTTAGTAGCAAAGTATTGCGGAACTTTTGGAAATCAATGATGAATGAGACACTTGTGGATTCAGTGGAAGATCTTACCGCTAAATTGTTGCTGTTGTGGACATAAACACGGCAACGGGTGTATACCGAGAAAACGCTCTAATTTTTCATGTATCATTGGGTACTGTACAACTGCCCCTTGGTAGCTTGAATTGTTCGCTAATGTGAATTAGAATGGGCAACTCATGATTTCGTTCATGTCTCCTTTCCCCTTTTTAATTATTGAACTTCAACTTGAATATTTAACATATAGCTTTTTTAACACCCTGTGTTGAAAGCGCCATCAGGTTCCACTGCAAGTATCATTTGCTCTTTACGAAATGATGACACATTCTGTGGCTGCGGCAGCCTAGTGGTCATGGATGCAAACGTGCGGTCGGCGATGTTTCGATTGACATGCGGGTTCGAATCCTGATGCCGCTAAAGATCCACCGTGCAGTGGGGTTGGCGCACGTTAAATCTGGTTCAAGGTCACAAGCCCTTCCATTGACGTGGAATAAAAGTCTGGAGATGAAGGTACCAGTTCAGGTATCGCCGTCGTCATTTGACCGAGGCTCAAAATTTCGAAGCCCGTCGCCTGGTTGCTTCTCAGTACATAAGCAATAAAATCAAATTCACTAATTTTCTGTATTTATAGTTTTTACAACATATAATTTCAATGTATAAAAATTCTAACAAATTGGCAATGTTATTACAAAAACTATACAGAAATACATGATTTATTAAAAAACTTTTTTAATTCATTAACCTCTTAAAGTTGTGAATATGTATCAGATTTGCAAATTTTTTTTCTCCCGTGATATCGATGGACGAACGTGGATTAATTATAAATGAAAGTTTTCAAAAATATCTTTTCTGAAATATTATTTACCAATATTACGCCGATGTTATTTTTCTATATATATTCTCCTTTAAGATCTACACATTTTTTCAACGAACTGGAAGTTTTATATTTATTTTCATTCTTGTATGATAAATAGAAGTCGGACGTGTACAGTGTCTTTTACGAACAAATTCTTCTACCTCTTCATTCGATGAAACTCTTTCTCCTCCTAATACTTCTTTGATGGTCCATACAAAGAGTAGTGCGAAGGTGTTAAGTCCGGACTAAAGGGAATATGCTCAAATGCTGTCTAGTGAAGTTTCATTAGCTGTTCTTGTGTTATATCCATTGTATGGGGTCTTGCAAGGTCCTAGAAGAGAACTTTAAATCGCAATAAAACTTCTTTAGGACAGATATGTTGCTTCAACGTTTTACAAAAGCTCACAGAGTGACGTAAGGCTATTCGTGATTTCTATTGGCAATTAGAACTACATAAAATTTCAACTCCTTGCCAACCAAAATGAAACATGATTAGGTTGATTTGAAAAAGGTAAGAAATGTAGTGAATTGAATTAGAGATAGAGTGATATAAAAGCGAAATAGAATTGAAAGGAAAGAGCAGGTAGATAGAGGATAATGACAAGCATAAGTCGCAGATTGGAAAGAATCACTGAAACTAATAATTTAAGTTGATAATAGTGTGAAGTGACCATAATTAAAATAATTTTAGTCGAATCTACTATAATCGCGAAGTGATTGAATTGGAATTAGTGATTTGGTAAACTAAGGTTTTATTATTTGAGCATAAACTTGGATTAACGGAGTTAAAAGGGATTTAAAAGAGATAGAGAAAGATCTTGCACACTCTGTGTTTAGAGATAACAAATTGTGTTGCCTTGCTCTTACGTATCTTCAATTGGAGTTTTGAACTTATTAACAATTTAATTAGACTTTAAGATGGTTGTAGCGTTTAATAATGAAGGAATAACTGTTTTTTACTGTCCATCAAGAAATTCAACTTAGCAAGACACTATGATATAAGGAAGTAATAATATATAATATATATAAATTGGATATAATATAATATATATAAAGGAATAATAATATATATAAATTGAAATATATATATATATATATATAAAAATTGTTCTATGCAAAATTTTAAAAAAGAACATATTCATTTGCTAAAGGGGCGAACTTTTTAAGAAAATAATATTGAATTATTCAATTAAATATTAGAAATTTATCCTATTGAAACAGAAGATATTAAGGAAGCGGACAATGATATTATTTTCAGATATCTAAGTTAAAACAAACGATAAATAAAATACTTAATTTTTACTTCGATCTAATAAAAAAGAATTAAATTATTATGACATATTTTTGAAAATTGGGTTCATTACTGGTGAAAGCAGGCATCCATTATATCACAAAAACTCTTACGATTAAATTTCTTATGACACATTTTTGGAAGTTAAACTCTTTCACACCATAAGAATCGAACTAATTTATTCATAACTTATGCAGGAGAAATATATATATATATATATATATATATATATATATATATATATATATATATATATATATATATATATATATAATGAAAATTATTAAAAGTATTTTAAATCATTTTTGCGAAATATGTAGCAGTGAAAATTAAAAATAAAAATGTATTCTTGTCAATATTTATTACTTTAATAAAAAAAAGTTCTTAGGAGAGTTATGAGTGCATCAGTGGAATCCTTGATTTTCACAGAAAATAATGCTTCATTATCTATTGTTGCGGTTAATGAATTCAAAATTATTCTCAAAAATAAACAATAAGTATGTGTTTGAATCCTGTTGGAATGTCCAATATTTTTTTTAAAATATCGTTTAATAGTAGATTAATTTTTTATATTTTTCACATACAACTGTTATTAATAATATTTGTTTGAATGAAATCGTTTGCTATTTTATTATAACTGTTTTTGTAACTGATATACATTGAAAAATATAATTCCACAGTTCGAATTCTGGCTTGTTTGTGGTATTATTTTCTGATGTAGAATTGTTACAAAAATTCGATCTCATGGGTGTAATGGTGAAAGAAGAGAGAATTACTTTTGGTCTAATAAATAAGAGCACTACGAAAAACGACAGGTCAACTTTTATTTGGACCGACGGACTAAAGGCACAAAACGCCACCGGCAATGAAAGGTTAATTGTTTTCCTTATGAGGTAGAAAAACATCCTCCGTTATGACAAAGAAAGCATAAAACGCCGAATACTTTTTTTTGTTTTAAAAAGGGGACAAACTGTAATACTTTTATCGTGTTAAAGTTTCACTTCCATCTCGAAATCTTTTTCAAATTCGTTTGCTGTTCCTTGGAAGAAAATAAAAGATGGAAAAACATTGAGAACAAAATCGAATACAGGAAGGTTATTATTTTAGGAGGAATGCTCTCTCCCTTCCCCCTTATCTACCAAGATCTAGCATTTGTAAATCTGGCCTGTATTTTCTGAGTGTTTCTTCTTAAAGCCATTTATAAATACGTCAGAAACATATGTAAGAAAATACATTTTTCTGTCATTCCTCGAGTACAATAGCGTCTTAATAACATCATATCAACTTTCATCTCGACTCTTGAGACAACTCATTTTCAAGTTTCAAGAAATGAGAGTCGCTGCTGTAAAGTCAGTTTTCTTATGACGACAGAAAGAAATTATTTTTAAAAATTTCTTTGAAATAAATCAGAAGCACAAGTTATTTTTCAAATTACAATGGAAACATAGTTAATGACTAGTAACGATATATTAATGAAACTTGTAACACGAAAAAAAAAATTCGACAGAAGATTATTTTTCAGAAAATAATAACAATATGGTAAATGACTAATATAATATATTAAGAAAACTTTTAATAAAAAATATTTGTTTTCTAGATTTCAGAACGAATTAGGTATACGATTAACTAATATCAATATATTGAGAATGCTTCTAATATACAAAAAAGACAGAAAGATATTTTTCAGATAACGGCAAAAAATAAAAGATAAAAAAAAAAATTCTATGCAAAGTCTTGTAAAGGACAAATTTAGCCACCCAAGGTGCGCTTTTTTTTAAAAATAATTATTATAATATAACTCAGTTGAATGTAAAAATTAAAGTAATCGATTAAATATCGAGAAAGGGACAACAGCAAACTTTTCCGTTTTAAAAATTTAAAGAAACGATAAATTATTAAATTGAATATATTTAGGCTAAATGTAATTAAAATTGAAGCAAATGATAAAAAAAAATTGAAACGGGATCTGGAATGCCAAAATTGATTCAGTTAAAACAATAGCCCCTTGGGTGGCTAAAAAATGGTGAACATCTAAGACCAATACATTAACGACACTTCTAATACAAAAAAAAAAAAAAAAAAAAGCTAAAGTTTATTTTTCAGATAAAGGTAAAAGCTGATAAAGACTAGTACCAATACATTAACTAAGTTTCAAATAGATAAAAAAATGACAAAAAGAATGGCGAATAATTAATACCAATACATAAACAAAACTCTTAATATCTATTAATTTATCTAAGTGGCGAAAACGTTTTTTTTTTTTTTTTTCCAGATTGCAGTAAAAATGTAATTAATACAAGCACATTGACAAAACTTCTAATATGAATATATGCATAAATACCATTACTTTATTGATTTAACATGCTTGACTATATAATTTTTTTCTAGTTCCTTCGAACATTTGATAAATGAAACAAGTATACCGAGTGTTTACAAAGGAATATCCCAACAGTGAAAAGCTACAGTTACAAAACTAGAGAAATTACTGTTTTTTGGACATATTAAATTAAAAATACCACTTTAAAGCTTTTTTTTTAAACAAAATTATGCTAATTTCTATTTTATATTTTTTAATTCAATATTTAAGATGAGGAGGTATACCCTTTATTCTAGGGTAGGAACTCTTTAATGTTGTACACCTTTAACCTCCTTGTGACAGCCACTAGAAACACGAACAATATTTCGTGTCTCTGGTGGCCCAACTCATCCCATACATTTTTCAGCATGTTCGGTGTTATAGTTCGAATGGCTGTAGTTATTGCTCTTAATTAGTAGCTCCTCCAATCAGGCGTGCTTGGAGGAGCTACTAATTAACTCCCAGCGTTTTTTCCCCAACCCAATCGTGACAAATGCCCGTTTGAGGTTCAATTAGCCCGCGCTCCCGGTTCAACATGGACCCTGTATACCGCGTGTTAATGGCTGGTTTGTATTATTATGTACTATTATCTATATTAGGAAATGGCCAGAAAAAAGGTTAGGACCCAAAAAACCCAAACTTGACAAATGTCCATTTGATTTTTAGCTCAATTTATATTAATCGGGGTACAATTAACCCTTAGCTTGGTTTAACATGAGTCGCGGTTAAAGGGTCTGGTCTGTATTATGGTTGAAACATTTTTCGGTCAGAATAAAACTGCTGAGTTAAGGTTACATGTTCTTAAACATAACGCGAAGACATTCTTAAAAGAAAATCCATTTTCAGTCTCACATATTGACTACTTTATTTGGTAGTATGCGAATTTTAAACTCATCCAGAGACGATTACACATTTCCAACCTTGTAAGACAATCTTTCTCCATCGAAGCAGCTCTGAAACTTTTTCTCTTCTCGCCTTCGTGTGAGCTGACAATATTTCATTGAGAAAGGCGCATTTTTCTGCGGTTATGTCATCGCCAGTGATACCCTAATTCTCCTCTGTACTCTGAGTTGTCCTCTCGTTACGTTTACTGTCTCATTTCCGCTCTCTCGCAATTAATTGGCGTCTTCCGCTCAACATTTTGAGCTCTTGTTTCCTCCACCGACATCCTTTGGCGTTTTATCACAACAATTCGCGTCCGTACAGAGACGGGATTGCTCCTAAAATGGCTCTGGGTACAAACGCTGCGTCTGCTAACTTACACTTAGAACTGTCGTCGATCAGAATTGCTATATTTTAAATAAGGTTTCGATAGACACACGCCCAAATATGGCAATTTTTTTTTCGAAAAAATGTTTTTTCAATCAACGTTTGGGATGCATTTTTTTAAAAAAATTCTATCTTCTTCTCATTTTTGCCATTTAAGATCAACTAATGTCTCATTTTTTTCAACTCATGCCTCAAAATTAGTTTCAATGTTTATTTTCAATGTGAAAAGAAGGCTTATGTGTAGCGCGAGATTTCAAATATTAATTCCTTCTGAAAAAAATTTAAGATTCAATGTAAAAAGGTTCCAATTTTAAGATTTCAGTGCACTGTGATCTTTATGCAGAGATCACAGTGCACTGAATCAAGAATCCCTTGAATCCCTTCCTCATATGCTACTTTACTGCCTGGGAGCAATTTTTTAGAAATGGATATTTGTAATAAAAAAATTAATATTCATCAGATGTGTGTATACACATAAGATATGGATTTCATAAAAGAAATTCATTTTCAAACAATTACTTAAACTCTAAATTTTTTTTCAAAATACTTCAGTATTTTTAAAAATTTAACTACTTCTAGAAATTTAATATTTTTAAATTACTTAATTTTTTCACAATTTCTTGAAAGTGCGTCTCATAATTTTGTCTATGGGTATGGCTATACTAGTCTTATTTATATTTTTACAATTTTTTCCAATCGGACGCTACGAAAATAGCAAAAAACTGCTGTATCTAATTTTGTGGTTTTTCAGAAGAAAAAAATAACATCCATTTAAATCCTTTTTCAGTGCATAAAACTATCAAATATATCATTAAAAACAACTAGAAAAAATTTGCAAACTTTATATTGATTGTAAAAAAACAAAACACTTAGCATTTTATATACATTAAGACAGCCATCCTTCACTATTTAACACCCCAGACAACTTTGAGATAAATTAAATTGTCAATGAGTTCAAGACTCCAAATGAAGATGCGTAAAAGAAAGACAACGCACTTAATTAGCTATAAAGGAATGGGCAAGATCGCTGTCTCTCGAATTTCTCTTCGCACAGTTAATCCTAGTTTGTGTTCAAATAATAAAATCTTAACTTACGACTCCTTCCAATTCTTGCTTCTTACAAGTTCAATTCCTATCACTCAAACTAGGAGTTGCTACCATATATTTTCAATACAAACTATAAATTACGACGATTCACTTCAGTCTACAAACATCTATCAGCTTGTCTTTATTCTCTATCTCCATGCCCTCTTCTTTCAATTCTATCGTTTCCTAACATTTTTAGACTAGGTGGTGAACGAAGGTAAGTAATGTCAGCGATATTTACATGGACTATTCTACTCATTGAGCAACAACAACAAAAGCAGTTTCCTTTTCTATTATTAGCAAATGATATTTTACATATTTTTATACGGACATGATAAAACACACACACAAGAATAAAATATTTCCCTTTATTAATAAACGAATTATGGAATTGGTTAAATATTGTACTAATACGATGAATGAAATTTTTTCTGAGATAATATTTCATTATACTGGAGTTCGAAATGAGTTCTTCCTATCAGTAAATAATACTGATAGGAAGTACTCACCCCTATCAGTACTTCCTCTGTTAATAATGATATTTGTATTGCTATTTTACATACTTCATTTTCAAATACATCCTTTCACATTTTTTTTGTTCAGTACTTCAAATACAGATATAAATCAACGAGTATATGATTTAATTGACCCGTATTTATTTTTCGAAAGATATTTATAGAGTTGGATTAGATCAAGAGTTTTCTAAACATCATCGTAGCATATTATCATTTTGCAAATCATTCTCTTCCAATAGAAGATCTAATAAAAAGCCCATCAATTATGCAGCCAAAGGGATTATGGAATATGAAAATGTCTAACACTTGCATCAAGATCCAAAAATGCTGTTGTAAGCTTTTCATGCAAAAGTAATATTAATCAATAGATCAGATTTGGTGCATGGGCCGTTGTTTGCTGGCCCCTGCTCTAAATTCTAAATTAGTGGTTTTCAAAGAAGCAAATACCTCTCACTAATGGATGATGAAGAGATCAAATGGGTTATTTTCGGCCCAAGGCTAATTTAGAGAGCGTTGAGAACCAACTGTTGCCTAACTTCCCCCTCCGGAAGGTATTACTTTCAAAAACGCACTGAAAAGCCTGATTAATAGTAAAAATAGTCGCGAACATATGCTTGAACAAATAGTTTGAAATGTATTTTGAGGAAGTTCAGTCTGTGTATTCAAAGCTCGTTTTTTTTTTTTTTTTTCTTTCTTATATCTTTTTCCTTGTACGTGACGCGTGGCAGTATGCGCAGTGCGACACAGTGAATATGTGTTACATTCCAGTTCGATCTACAAAGCTTATATTCAAAATTTGCTTAGTTCTTGACAAGATTATGGCTCCCACTTTGAATATGAGAGTGTAATGTGAATCCAATGGAGTTTTTCCCTAGTGTTTTCCCTTCAAAGCTAGATTGTCGGTTTTAATTGCATGAAAAAAAGCATTCGAAAGAGTGAAGAAAACCCAAATATATCTGTATGATTACTTAGTTTCTTTTTTTTTTTTTTAACTTTTATAAATATTTTTAAATATTTACTTTAGAACTGAAAAGTCCCGATTCCCTTTCTGATTTCAAGAACAGGAGTAGGTGTGTGTGTGTTTTTTGAAAAGGGGGAGACGAACAATATTTTTGTTCAACAAGGGGAGATAAGTCAAGAAAGCTTGGGAACCTAAATGCACAGTTCACTCGCACGTGTACACTTGTGGGATTGACACTAAACATTTGAATCTTTGCGTGGAAGCAGTAATTTTATTTTTCCATTTGTATTTCCGAGAAATTTGACTTAATATCAGTGTATAACAATTGATGTAAACTTTAAAAAATGTTCTCTTTTTCTCCGAAGAAACGAGTTGGTTTATTTTTATCACTTAATTGCGTCCGATTCAAAATGAATCCTAACGGATAAGCTTTAAGATTAGGTAATCTTTCACCACATGAGGAGGATTTGATAAGTAGGAATAAAGCTTACGTAAGGATGAATTTTCTTGATAACATTGCCCTTAACATTAATATCTTTTATCCGTAAATTTGCTTCTCTATCACAGATTGTAATAGAAATCTGAAGCTTTCCTAAAAAAAATTACTCACAGCCTCTTTTTCATAAGGGGGGGGGCGCAACCCCCTCCTCTATCTTGAATGGACTAGCATTCTCCTATTCCAAACCTGTAGTATACTGTGTGAGGAGTGGGGGGTTTGCAGCTCGAAATTTGTTTCGTATCTTGAAATCAGTAATGTATTTGTAATTGTTCAGTCAATAATAACTATTTAAAAATACTTCCAAATGTCAGAAGAGAAAAAAGAAATTAGATGAAAACATTCATATTTTTATTCTTTCGTATGCGTTTTTTTTCCATGCAATTAAAAGTAATAATCTAGCTTTGAAAAGAAAAGTAGAAAATTCTGTAAAGTAAACATTATGCTCAGAATCTCGTAGAGACGTGTCGACGGGAGTCTCAATCTTGTCGTGACCTGTTCAAACTTTTAAATATAAGCTTCCTTGATGGAGTCGAAGCATGTGCACACCCACACTGGTGCTTCGTGTGGTGCACGGTGTGACTCTTTCATGTACTAGTCGAAAAGATATTGAGAGAACAAAGCTATAATGTACCAATACCTACTTTTCATGTAGTCTAATCTTGCTTAAAAGGCATTTAGAAGTACTTGTTAAATATTGTTTTTGACGATTTATAGTATTAACCGAGCTTTTCATCGCCTTTTTGAGAATATTGATAAAGAGAGGAGGAAATCCTCAACCCTTTCTAAATTAATCTTAGATCAAGAAATCCCCCTAAGATTCCTTCAGTGCCCAACGGAGGGCAGTACTGATTCCATTGGCCACCATTGATTTACATTTTGGAACTCTTTTCCCAAATTTTTCTTCATTATTTTAGAAAATAAAAATTTTATTTACATACTTGTTGGAGAATTGTTTTGTTCATAAACTCTTTTGTTTAAAGTAGTATTCATTCTAAATGAATTGATCACGAAGCATTAAAAATTACAATAACAAGGCAGCATAGGGGATCTCGATTTCGAAGTTTATGTATTTTTTAAAAAATATTTTTATACCTAATGTAATGATCTAAATTTAATTTTATAAAAATATTAGTATTTAATGACCCTATCAGAAAAAAAAATTTGTATTATAATTTTGAACAACAAAATATCTACAATTTGTACGTGGAACGATTTTCTCCTGTATCAAAAAAGCTGCAATTCAAAAAAAAAAAAAAAAAAAAAAAGTCATTCACTGTGTCTTTTTACTTCTTCAAATTTCACTTTTATTTCTCCTAGAAAGTGTATTTTATATGCTGCGATAATTCTTTAAACAATATGTAGTAAAACATTATGTAGGTATAAAAATAAAAAAGTATATTATAAAAGAAAAACAATAGAAGAGTAAAACATTATGTAGAAATCAAGCAATATGAAAAATACCAAATTAAAGCTAAAGTTAAAAAAAAAAAGGCGAGAAGTGATTTAGTTTCGAACATTCTGAGGGGAATATTAACATCTTACAGCAGGTATGTCAAACTCATTTCCAGGCTCAGGCCAATTTCTAACAAGTAAAAATCACCCGGGTCGTGCTATATGTAATTACATTACAGTTTTTATTTTCTTAAATTACCGTTGGGAGTAACAAGAGCACTGCTCCTTATGATTTATATCGTGTATTTATATTGTTCATAGGAACTTTTTAGGTTACAGCATAAGACAGGAGCATAGCGAGACATTTTTCATGGGGGGGAGGGTCTCCTACTTCAACTCATATCTCAAAATAAATTTCGAATTTCATTGTTTATTTTCAAGGATAAAATAATGCTTATAGGAAGCTCAGTATTTTGAATAATAAACTTTTTTAAAAGAAAATCAGTATAATAGAGTTTAAGTTTTAAAATTCCAGTTTACTGCAATCCTAATGGGCGGATTACAACCCCTATATCCTCTCTTCCTCGCTACGCCATTGCTAGGGGATCCGGTGATGCTTCGCTATTGATAAATTTTACATACATGAATTGAATAAATGCAGTTGAAGTTCCTTATCAATTCATTTATTCAATTAAAATGAAAAATAAATTAGATTATGAGATAATTCTCTTTTTTTCTTCCTGTTTCATTGCTGTAATGGGAATGATACACTCCCCCCCCCCTCCATTTTTTTCAGTTTGTTAAATTACATGGTTGCACGAGGGAATCCAATTTTGTTCTATTTCATTCATTAACTTTGTAGCGTCTGCCCTTTATTATTAAACTGTGTTGACATCTTAAAGTTCAGTTGAATAGTCAATAAAGTCACAAGTCCAACTGAAGAGACATCAGAAAAAGGACTACACAGTTTATTAACTATCTTCGCTGTATTTGTAAAATCGCTCTCCCTCTCAACTCATTTCAATCCTTGCTTATACGAGTATTTAAACATGAAAATCTTAGCTTACCAACTTTCTAGCACCAAGTGAGACATTTCTTGAATACAGCAAATTCGGCTCCTATTACCCTAACCAGGAGTCACTTCTATTTAATTACTTCAATTTAATTACAAAAGATTAATCACAATAATGCATTTCAATTGACTTACAATCATTAATCAGCTTCTCGTTATCATCCGTCTTCCTTCTTATTCCTTTCAATTCAATTTCGCTTCTATATCACTATCCCCCAATCTCTCTCATTCAATTCATCACACTTCTTAGCTTCATCTAAATTGCCTAATTATGTTTCATTTGATTGGCAAGGAATTGGAATTTTATTATAAAAAGTTTTCAAGGGTAAGTAAGGGATTTGTTGTCAGTATATCGAGACTTATTTTTTTGAAACATTTTTATTTCAAAGAAAATAAAATTAAATACTATTAAAATATTATAATACAATAATAATAATGAACTGCAATAAGTTCTATAAATTACTAATCAATCATATCAATATATTTTAATATCAAATATACTTGAAAAGTTTTTGAGAAGTTCAAAGTTTGTTTGAATTTAGTTTGAAAATTTTGCATATTTCTTTTAGTCTTTGGTACACAGATAGTGTTATTACATATCAAGGGAATAATTTTATCTTATCTGATTTTATTTTCTTGGAAATACGAGTTGCAGCATACGCAGTACACCACACAAAATATCACAGTGTGTGGACTTTTTAGTTCCAGCTCTACCAGCAAAGTTTATATCTCCAAATTTGCACAGGTCATGATAAAATTGAGACTCCCGTTGAAACGCTTCCACGAATTTCCCAGCATCTTATTAATCCTATGGAGCCTCCCTACTTTGTTTCTGAAAGCTAGATTATTGCTTTCAATTGCTTGGAAGAAAGAATGAAAAAACAAGGAATATTTTTGGGTGGTTATTTTCTTTTTCTGGCTTTTGGACATTATTTAAATGTTTCTTAGAGACTACAACACTGATTAAAGAATGGGGGTCGGTATGTTTTCTCCCCATCAGAATGAGGCATTCAGTAAATCTTTTTTTTTTTTTTTTTTTCTTTTTTTTAGAAGGGGCAATTAATCAAAAAAAAGTTTGGAATAATTTTTTTCATTAATTATAGTTACTTTCAGATAACTATAATTATACTTTACATAAGTCTCCAGCTTTAAAGTTCAGCTACTATGTATTTTAATTAATAAGATTTGTATCTGAATTGCATATTGGTACTTATGATTGAATATACTATTTCTGTTGGCCTAAATGCGGGATCAACTAAATTATTCCTACTGAAGTCAACCATTTTTTTTTTAAAAAAAAAAAAAGAGGTTGATGCATTTCAAACAGAATAAAATAACTATTTTGCTAAAAATGGTTCTTTTAATTTTATATAAGCAGCTATATTTATTTCTTGTGTTATTCAAAAGTTGTTCTGAAGGTATATTGTTCTTATAAATATTGATTTTTCTTATCGATTTTCATTAGCTAGCTGTTACTTAGAAGTCAATAACAAAATAGATTTAAGATTAGCTACGTTTTTTTCTTCTTTTTCGTTAGTAAATTATAGTACATAAATAATTGCTAGAATAGTAGTTCGCAGTGTTTCTGCAAGTGGTGCAAAACATTATATTAATAGTTGTATTTAATGTGCATTGGTTAATTAGGGGGTGAATTGCGTTACTATATTCATGAAATTTTTCTGACAATTTAAATATATATATATATATGTGTGTGTGTGTGTGTGTGTGTTTGTATACACTTACTGAACTCTAAAAATTAACCCTTTCAAGTACGAGTCTAACTCGTGCTCATGTTTGGGCCAAAATTTTTATTACGAATCGAAGTTGGTAAGTACGGGAAGGGGTTAATAAATTCAATATATTATTATAGAAATGTTTTTTAATTAGCTTTTGATATTATCAATTTGAACTTCAGTTTTCAACAAGTTTCTAATGCGCCTTTCCCCTTAACTAACCTCTGAAGGTCTTTACTTCAATGTTTGAAACAAGAACCTCGCCCAGTGAAAGAACCGTTATATTAAGGAATCAGCCCTAATGTATTAGAAGAAGTATAATGAATAAGATATTGAAGGGCTAAAGGAGATAAAGAGCAAGTTCTGGGAACTCTGTAGAGTAGCTGTAAGAAGGTAGTTTTAGCTGGGCAACCAGTATCGGATGCAGTGGTTAAAAGTGTACATGAATCAGATCCACTTATTAGAGGTCTATCGTTAAAATCTTTATCATAATTTTTATATAGTTGAGCAGAGGGAGATAAAGATCTTTTTGAAATTTAATTTATAATTTGTTAGTGATTACTCAAAGACTTGAATAATTTGGTTAAACATTTTTGGCTGATCTTTATTGCATCCTCTTGTCTTTTAATCACAACGAGGACAGTTTGTTATATCTTTTTCCATTATTTAAATTCAAAAATTTTTATTACAAAACCATAGAATTCTTCTAGATTTCTTTTTCGCTCGCTAAATTAATTTTTTTAATTTCTTAGACTGCAAGTTACATTCATTTTCATTTCTAGAGTTGTGTTCAATTTTTATTAGCGTTGTGTCGTTGGAGTATTCGCGGCCTTCTCTTCACTAACCTTGAGGAGTTTTTGGTAATTTGAATTTCATAAAATTACCACTCCTCGACAATCAAGTGAAAAGTGATTAAGTAAATCAAATGAAGATAAGAAGTGTAATAAAATTAGGGATAGTGATATTTAAGCGAAATGGAACTGAAAGGAAGGAGAAGGGAGAACAGATGATAAGTACAAGCTGACATGTTTATAAATTGAAGAGAATTTTTGTAATTAATGTTTTGAAATAAAATTGTTTAGAATATATACTCCTGGTTAGAGTAATAAGAATGGGATCTGTAGTATTCAAGGAGTATCTCACGCGGTACGAGTGAATTGGTAAGCTAAAACTTTATTGTTTAGTTACAAGCTAGAACAAAAGAGAGTTAAGAGGGATTCGAAAGAGAAGTGACCTGTGACCATGAAAATAAAAATGACCATGAAATAAACTGTGATAGTTTTTTTCTGACGTCTCATGTATCGGATTTGTAGACGTATTGACTATTTAATTAGACTTTAAGGTGTATGCTAATTTTATAAGTGATGAAAATACGTTACAACGCTGCACTAGGACTGTTAAAAACCAACTGACGATGGACCTCATAATCTTAAGCAAATGCATTCGGGAAATTTTTACGTCACACCAAACGGGAGCTAGCATCTAGTTCGATTCTGTGTGCATAAGTCTTCATTATTCCGCTTGATGGTCTTGAATATATAAAAGAAAAGTTCGATTAGAAAATCACTGCCACGAAGTCTGTGTTTTTTATAAATAGTTTGCGCAGGCTCCCTTTTGCTTCTAATAAAAGCGTAAGAAACGGAAATTTAAAGTAAATTTAAACATCTTATAAAATCTTAAGATAACACATACTCGTATAATAGCAAGCAAAATTTTAAATTTAAACCTTTTTGTAAAAAAGTTGAAACTTATTTGATATAACTTGATAATATACTGTAAAATCATCAAAATAAATTCTTTGAACAAACGGAAGACCTTACACTAAAGAGTCGAAAATCGTGGGATACCTCTTAATATTATGTAGGACCCCTTTTGCCGGTGAAATGCAGCAATTCCACTTGTCATAGACTAAACAAGTCGTCGAAGATTCTTTGAAGTAATATTCAGCGATTTCATCTGTACAGCCTTCCGAATTTGAGTAAATACTACCAGTACAGGACTTCGTGCAATAACTGTCCTTTTGATTTATCCCATAAATGTTCGATGGGCTGTATGTCTGACAATCAAAGTGGCCAAATCATTCACTGAAATTGTCCAGAATGTTCTTCAAGCCATTTGTAATGATTTTAGCCTGGTGACATAGCCATGTTGTCGTCCTGGAATATCGCATCATTGTTTGAATACATGAAGTCCATGAATGGCTGCAAATAGTCTCGAAGTAGCTAAATATAGCAATTTCTAGTCAATTATTGTTTCAGTGTGATCATATATATATATATATAAGCCAGTTCAAGCCTTATAAAAATAGCCTATATCGTTATGTGTCGCGAGCGCTCAGTTATTTTTGTATAGTTTATTAAACTGCGATTGACAACGCCAGTCGAATACGGAGAAAGTAAACATAACTTGAGAACATGGCGATGCTGCGAATGCGTCGAATTCGAACTGCTATTTAAAACGATAATTCACCCCACCTTCTGATTTGAACTATTTGTCTTTTTGTGTGTGTCGTCTTAGTCATTAATCCAGTCAGAAATTTAATTCAGCATTTAATGGATTTTGAAAAGCTAACAAGAAAAGTAAATAAGATTTGTGCGACTCTAAAGTGGATTAATTGATGATTGTTTTATTAGTTTCGCACTTAGAAGCAACACGTTGGTGACCGTTCTCGTACCTTTAAACCTCGGTCAAATGGCGAGGACGACACCAGAACTAACACCTCTCTATCCAGACTTCTGTACCATTAGGAGGACTTAAAGCCTTGATAGATTTAATGTGCATTAGTCCCGCTACACGGCGTATCTTCAGTGGCATCAAGGTTAGAATCCACGACTCGCTGAAAACAAGGCCGGCCACGAAATTGTGACCAATACTACTTGGCTACTGCGGCGATGACTCTAAAGCGGAAATTAAAGTAGTTTAAATATGAAAAGAAATGGAGTTAAGTATAATTAATTTTATAAAACGGATGAGAGAGAGAGATAAATTTAATTTATCACACACTACACTAAACTAAAAGAAATTACAAAGCTAAATTTATTTTAAATAGTTATAAAATATCACATAAAATAAAAGTTAAAGGAATAAATAAAATATCACATAAGCTAAATTAAAAATAATGAAATTGTAATTAAAGAGTTAAGTTAAAAGATATATATATTGCAAAAAATAAATAAATAAATAAAAAACAATTATGACAACTTTAAAAATAAAGTATACTGAAAATAGAGCTATTTAATTGAGCTTTTTTTTTTGAGAAAGAGGTGCTTAGTCCAAAAAGTGGAGAAATAAATAAAGAAGTATATATAATAATAATAATAACAATAATAAATAGGTGTAATATGTGTTACAGTGCCGTGAATTTAAATGAATAAAGGGATATATTTCTATCTCAAAATAAATTCCGAGTTTCTGTCAAGGTTTTTGACATCAGACGGTTTAAGTACATTCATTCATTGAGAACAGTTTCTTGAACATCCATATTTACTATCACAATTTTACAATTTAACGTAAAATCTTCGAATAATATTTCAAGTAACTCTATACATCACTTGGTCGAAACTTTTGTTTCCCTCCATGCTTAAATGATTCAAAAGGATCCTATGCTCAAGTAATATGAGAAAAACTTATCATTCTCTATTGTGTGCAGCCGTAGAACAATGAACGAATGCCATTAGTGGAGAAAAAGTTTTTCTTTTTCTCGTTTAATTGGAAGAAAACAGCCGTTTGCTACGCTGAGGCTCATTAAATGGGATAATTTACGGTTTTAGGGTGTAGAGGGTTATATTTCCAATTGAATTAGTGAGTCTGTTTGTAATTGAAGTGAAGGCAATTTTGGCTAGACAAAAGAAACGAATGTTTTGTTGCTGTTGTTGGAAACAGTTTATTTGAGTACGTAACGTTAGAAAATTTGGCTATCTATTTTTGTTATTTTTATTGTATTTCAGAATTTTTACCATGCTCAAAATTTACTATTAGTTTGCATGAATAATTTGTTTAAAAAAATTAAAAACAATGATCTTCTAATTTCAATAACATTTATTTGTTTTATCCACGTATTTCGGAAAATAATTTTTTTTACTAAAATTTTGTTACACCTACGAACTATGTGAAAGGAAAAAAGAGAATGGGGGGAGGGGGAGATTTTAGAAATATTCTTTGCAAAGTCAACAAAATTTTGCATCACTTATCACTAGTGACAAATGGTATACGTTTATATTGTCTAAATGGAAAATGCAATAAAAAAAATTTTAGTGCATTTCTATTGTTTTCACAAAATGGACTTTATCTTTCTTAAATATGAAGCGCTTTCAATTTGCTTAATATAAAAAAAATGATGATCTATTAATATTTTTTATTTTATTTTATTCCTCCCCATTCTTCGGTAAGGGGACTCGGTTTACTCTATTAGAGAATTTTAGTAAATTGTTGACACAATTTTAAGAAATAAGATTAAAAAAGAATTGAAAAATTTCATAGCCCTTCTCTTTCTGCATTTGTTAACATTTTACTATAAATTTTTTATGTAATATTCTCAAGAATGTTTTAAATAACTTGAGGGATCTATTTTGTAATACCTTATTTAGTTTTGGGGGGTGGGAATTAAATGTTAGTTGTGCAGCTAAAATGCCTTAAAATTTTTTTAAACAAAGTATTCATTAGTTTTTGCAAAAGGTATCTAGGTTTCAGCACCACACCTAGATCATATGTGCCTTTTCCTAAAGATATACAAATAGTTTTTTGGATGTCTTTAACACTTCAAGTCTTTTCTCAAAATTATTTTTTGAAGTGGCATAGAATGAGGAGGGTAGACTAATTCGAGAGGAACGTAATTTCGAGATATTACAGTAATATAGCCACCATAATTACATGAACTCTAGATTGACTACCCCAAGTAGCAGAGGCTTCCTCCATCGACCAAAGGAAACATGAAGGGATGCGTCTGTAGAAGTCAAGGACCTGGGGATAAGGTATTCGTCGTGACACTCCCTCCAGTTATCTTCGTTGTTTATTTTGAAGCTATTTTTGTAATTTTTGCCCGTGTGTAACTTATCTTCTGAAATAAAATACTGTTAGACTAACAATTGCCACCCCACATTAGGGCGCCAATTGGAGAAGCTGCTCAGCATAGATTTTTATTATCATTTATGGCGATAGTCGTTTTGAGCGAAATAAAAGTATCCATTAGTGCAAAAGTGTTTTATTTTTTTAGGCTAGTTACACATGGAAAACATTTATACATATAACTTCAAAATAAACAAAGGGATGAAGTGTCACGACAAGTGCACTTCCCCAGGTCTTTGGTCTCTTCTGACGCGTTTCTCCTTGTATAGCCTGATCACTAAAGAAGGCCTCTGCTAATTGGAACAATCAGCATATAGTTATTGATACTAAGAGTGGTTAGAGTAATAATTTTACCAAAGCTATTGAATGTATAACAAAGGACTACAATATCTCTGAGGTGGTAGCCAAGTCTACTGTTCCAGTTCACACATAAATTTAGTTCATATCTAGCACTTCAATTTGAATGAAACATAATAAAAAAAAATTGCATGTGTGACCAAACAGGAAGGCCATTTTTTCCCTTTTTGTAATTTAATATAAAACACTTTCACTACAGGAACAAGAAACAACATCATAGCACAATAAATTGTTGACTACACACAATTACAGTTAGAGTTGTATTTATTCACAATTAAAAAAGTCACTAATGAATAGTCAAATGAATAAAAAGTTTTATAACAAGGTCATTTTTATTCAGATTCATGAATAATCAAAAACCTGTCCCTCGTCTTCTATTTCTGTAGATATGCCTTATACAAGTAAGAATCTAACGTTTAATATAATAATTTAGAATTCGTCTTACCGAACCAATCGGGTTCAAGTCCTAGATGATTTAGAGATGAGGGTCCGCAGAGGCTATGCTGCTCATTCTTGGCTGTGACCTGATCATTCTTTATAATTGTACATTCGCTTTATTTCTTCGTTTATAGCTTCCACTCACACTCTCTACTACTATCTATCTTCGGGGAAAACGTGAAATACCCTTCGTTTTAAGTTAAATAAACAATACAATAACATCCGATAACGGATCGCAATAGAGAGGTGCAATCACTTGGTGGTCCCAGGGACCACTGCCGAAAGTTCGTACCCCACTAAGCGGGGACAGTTACAGTTTACAATTCAAAATTGATACATTTATAGTTTCTTATGGTTTAATCCCTTTTTAAAAGGAAGATGAAAATTAATTTTGTTTCTTTTTATTACTAAGCTGTAAACACCATTTCTTGTTTATCATCATATCAATATATTTTCCCATATTAAAATGTCTTTCACTGCTTTGGATGATGCATGAAATACTAATGCCAAAAAAAAAAAAAAAATTAATTGGAATAGTTTTGAGCTGTTTGAAGATTTTTATTTCTTTTCAATGTAGATATTTTTAGTAGTAGTAAGAGGGTCCCTTTATTCAGACGAATCGTTCACATTTAACTCAAGGTAAATAATTAAAGATTTTTGGGCCTGATCTATCTGTATTATCATGGCGGCAGTCTCATATTAATATATATATGAATTTGAAACATTGCACAATAATGTGTGCATTTATTAAAATTTAATATTAATTCTTAAAGTTAAATGGATAGCAAAAAAAAAAAAAAAAAAAATTGTTCTATGAATAGAAAACATAAATAAACAGGATGCCACTACTATTCTAATAATTTCAGGACTGCAATGAATTTGTAAAGGCAAAAGGCATTTCAAACGATTAAGGTACAGTTAAGGCAATTTTTTTCAATATGGCGTAGGACTAAAGATCTGCATTTTTCTACTTGTATAGGACGGTATTTTTAAACGATGATTTCAAGAAGAAATTTTTCACTGTTACAAAAAAAACCATATATAACAGAGAAAATACCTATTCTTGAAATCAACACAACTGATTTGTTCTAAATTATACAGCTTTATGTGAGCCCTAATAAAAAAAAAGCAATAATTTTGTAAGGTAATATTTTACAGTGATTTTTGTTGATTTCCATGAAAATTTGGGGTAACAAAAAAAAATGGCTCCCTTTTTTGCAGAAAATAACAGCAGTGTCGAAAATTTTCCAAACCTTCGTAATTCGATACTCGCCTTTTGATATACCCTCAAAAGGTCTGTGTGACCCTTGTTAAGCGCTAAGCGCTTCTCTCTCACCAACTCTGTTAAGATAAAAATTTCAGAGCTTAGATAAATGACAAACCGCACTGTTTTCACTCAGTAGGCTCCAAGCCCTTATCGGGCCAAAAAGAAGCAAAAAAAGATGCCGAAAAAATGTCTCTAGTGTTGGGAAAGTGGGATGACTAAGCTTGCGATGAAATAAGAGACATGGGTTGTTTTTTTTATTTATAGCAAAAAAATTGGCCTCGTGATTTCGTGGACGATTAAAAGATTCCAGACGAGGTACTAATAGGATCAATATTTCTTTTTTTTTAAATATAAATTGTAGTTCATACAGTTTCATTTTTTTATTCTTACGAAAAGTAATAGAAAGCTTGGCGTATGTAAGAGTCGTTATGTCTCTTATATAGCGATGAAATTTTAGAGGTTAGGGGGAAAAAGGCACGAAATGGAAAAAAAAAAAAATTAAAAAAGTAAGGGAAAAAAACCCCCCAAATTAAAAAAAAAAAAAAAAAAAAAAAAACAAGCAAAAAAACCCCAGTTTTCTATAATTGAGAATCCATAAACAAATCATAAGTGTAAAAGAAACGTAACATTTCACTCAAGTAATAAGAACGGTAAACAAATATGAAGTAGATATAAGAAGGAAAATGAAAGAAAATATTAAATAGCTTTATATACTCAAATGAATGTATTGAAAACTAAATAAAAATGTAATGAAAAATATTTAACACAAAATCAGTTAACAGAAAACAATACTACACTCCCGGGGAAAAAATTACAGTAGGTGTTCTTTAATCCGGCACATTAGGGCCCACGACATTGCTGGATAAACGATTTTGCTGTATTTTTTGACGCTGTATTATCGAGCGTCAACATGGTTTTAACGGAAATATCAAAGATAAATTAATCTAGGTAAACAGTTACACGAGTGAAACATATATTTAATATCATCAGGCACTTTTTAAACAATGTAGACGATATAAAAATGCAACAAAATATTTCGACGTTCTAGCAATTACAAAATTAAATTCAAATGCTGAACATAAATTTAATTGAATATTCTTGTATTCGTAATATTTGTAAAAAAATTAAAAAAAATAAATAAATAAACACTGGGCAAAGAAAATTCAATACATGCAGTGCAATGATGATTAAACCGAGTTGTGACGAGTTACTCTATTCACATGCTTATACTCATTTGTTTTATTAGTACCAGAAGAACACATGCCGTACTTCGAGAATATTTTACTGTACACATTTGTAATACTGTGCAAACGAGGTATGTAAACCAGAAAAAAAAATACAATGGTGAAAAGGAAACTCATAGTTAAGATAAACACTGGGCGAAAATGGGAGCAGCGCAGTATCTCGACCTGGCTGTGAAAGTCAACACCAGACCTTGTCAATCCGTAGGCCGTATGTAACCCTCCCAGCGTTAGCCTGTGGCCCGCGCTGCTTGGTCATCTGAACAAAAGTTTAAACTTTTTTAATTTACCGCGGGACAGTTTTGAAAAGTACCAAAGATCATTCTATCATGAGTCGCTCGTATAATATCTTATTACTACGAGAATATCTCAGTACATTGACTCAACAATTTTGTTACAATTTTTCTACTGTATGTTTGTTTAGAAACAACTTCAAAGTTGAGCTCATTTTAAAAAGCGCGCTGGCTGTCTTGCGTGAGCAGGCGATATATAATGTATACCTAACCAGCAAACTTACTGAAAAGTGCGAGTGTACATTACTAACAGGTAAATTGAAAAGTCCCCGGCCTACCATAGTAAAACACATTTTTTTCGCAAAATTAGTTTTTTTATTCAACATATTTCCCTTCAAGGGTGATACACTGATTATAGCTACCCTCCGACTTTTCGATACCATTTTTGTAGTACAATTTGTCCTTTACTTCTAAGTAAGCTTCAGTTTCGGCGATCACCTCTTCATTCGACGAAAATTTTTTCCCAGCGAGCATTCTTTTGAGATCTGAGAACAGGAAATAGTCACTGGGGGCCAGATCTGGAGAATACGGTGGATGAGGAAGCAATTCGAAGCCCAATTCATGGATTTTTGCCATCGTTTTCACTGACTTGTGGCTCGGTTCATTGTTTTGGTGAAGCAGCACTTTCTTTTTCTTCAAATGCGGCCGTTATTCGGCGATTTCGTCCTTCAAACGGTCCAATAACGTTATGTAATAGTCGCTGTTGATGGTCCTTCCTTTTTCAAGGTAGTCAATGAAAATTATTCCAGGCGCATCCCAAAATACAGGCGCCATAATCTTGCCAGCCGACTGTTGCTTTTACCCACGCTTTGGAGCGGGTTCATCGTGTGCAGTCCACTCGGATGACTGTCGATTGGACTTCGGAGTGAAATGATGGAGCCATGTTTCATCCATTGTCACATATCGACGCAAAAACTCTGGTTTATTACGCTTGATCATCTTCAAACACTGCTCCGAATCATCAACTCGTCGTTGTTTTTGGTCAAAAGTGAGTTCGCGCGGCACCCACTTTGCACAGAGCTTTCTCATACCCAAATATTCGTGAATGATATGATGCACACGTTCAGTTGATATCTTTAGAGTGTCTGCTATTTCATTCAATTTCAATTTACGGTCATTCAAAATCATTTTGTGGATTTTTTTAATGTTTTCGTCGGTAACAACCTCTTTTGGGCGTCCACTGCGTTCACCGTCTTCGGTGCTCATTTCACCACGTCTAAACTTAGCATACCAATCCTTGATGGTTGATTTTGCTGGGGCAGTGTCCGGAAACTCGGCATCAAGCCAAGGTTTTGCTTCAACTGTATTTTTTCCCTTCAAAAAGCAATATTTTATCAACACGCGAAATTCCTTTTTATCCATTTTTTTCACAATAAAAAAGGTTGCTTCGCTCAAAATGCTATAATTCACAAACTAATGATCCGACAGCTGTCAAATTTATACACGCATCTTTTGAGGGTTAGGGATGACTAAAAAACATATGGATTTAATTCCAGTTTCGCCATCTATGAGTCAGGCAGGGGACTTTTCAATTGAACTGTTAGACGTGAGAAGGGAACTTGCCACCGGATCATGCGAAATAACAGCAGCCGTTTTGTCTACAGCAAGCCTAATACTCGAAAATCCAGAAGCGTATGGTTCCAGACAGCCTGACTGCTTGGTGTGTTTTGATGGCTAATAATTTAGCTGTTGTAACTGTGGGACAGTTTTTAAAATTATATTTCGTTCAAATGCATTGAATTCAAAAATATATAACTTCCCTTAATTTATAGAAGAGTTTCTTTGATTTCTCTAATGGGGATCAAGAAGATAACTCACTTTCCGTGACTCGAGAGGTGAAAGTAGTAGTAGTTTTTAACGTTAAATTTGAATTGGCGTTAAAAGAGCCAAAATTAAAAAAACGGTGATAAATCGAATTCATCACACACGCAAGCACGGACACGCATACACATATTGTGCTGCCCGCCGGAATAAAATGCTTTTCCAACAGTTATGTAATGCATATAATTCATGATAGTATACTAACTTCATTTTCACTTTTTGCAGGAATTCCATGTCGCCTACGTATTTATTAAGATGGGAAATTCTCCAAGACCCGGGGTCTGGATTCTGGAACGTTCCACCGACTACGGAGAAACCTATCAGCCATGGCAATATTTCGCCGACACGAAAGCTGATTGTTTGATTAATTTTGGACCTGAATCCTTGACTCCCCTTCAGGCTGATGATTCTGTCATTTGCGAGACCAAGTTCTCGAAAGTTGTACCATTGGAAGGTGGAGAGGTATGTACTGTTTCAGAATGGGGTTTGGAATGCGGCTTATCCTACACCTTTGGCGACGGAATTATTTGTGGGCGATAAATCGCAAAATATGGCTAGTTGAACATGGCACTTGTTCATGGCAATCCTAAAAGTTTATATTAAAATTTGCCAGTTTGTCGATTTTCGAAATTACACCAAGGGTGTGGTTAAACCGCATTTTTACCCTAAATGGATTTTATATCTACAATAAAAATTCCCAATTTAAAATGTCAGTAATGTTATAAATTAAAATAAAAAAAACCAATTCTATCGTGGCCGATATAATTTTCAGACTCAATTGTTGTTGTGTTGTATGTATTATTTGCTTGGAGTTATATAATAAAATTTATTTCTGTTTTTGATTTAATACGTTCAAAGGCTATTAAAATTTAACGTGAAATCAATTAAACGTTAATTAGTTTTCCAAATTTTGAAATTTGTCTGACATAACATTTCTTGAACGTTGACTGACATCGTGCATCATTTATCAAGCATTATAATAAATAAATGTAACAAAAAGTAAGCATATGATATTGTTTTAAAGCTTGTCATTACATTTATTTCACTGTATTTATATCTGTTTCTTTATAGCAACTAAATAAAGTGGAATCTCGCTTAACGAGCATAAATCGTTCCAGGATCTTACATGTATTGCGAAACTCTTTAAGTGAAGCCATTTTTCCAATGTTTATAATTGTAAAATGCGATATTGTGCTCCCTGCCGAAAAGAAATACTCAAAAAATTAATGTATGAAATTTGTGTAAAGAAAATTCTATTTACATAGTTAAGGAGTAGAATTTTCTTCATTTTTTATTTTATTTCAAAAAGAACTAATCTGAAATGCGATTTGGATTTGCAGAAAAAAGATCGAAATAATTAGTTTATAATTTAATAATACATGCTTACTTCTTTTCCGCTGTAAAGCTGTCAAGAAACATTGTTTTTTGCCGACGCTTCACATTTTGCTGGTAATGCTACACAGTATTGCCGGTCAATAAATATTTCAAAGAAGCATAGTCACTGCCATTAGGATGATACTTCTCAATGAACGATGCAGCAGTTTTTGTATGCTTTCAGCATTCTCTTATTGCTCCAAAAGATTGTTACTTTACTTTGTTTCCCCATCCGGATTTGGCAGGCTCAATTCCACATTTTCTTGCCTTAATATACCATTCAACTCTATAAGTTCTTTGGCTCCGAGTTCTTGTTAGAGCTCTCCCACAAGATCATCGATATCATTGTTATCCACCTCTAGTCTCACAATCTTCGCTAACGATGCTATCTCTTTGACTACTGGCTCCAGAGAAACCGAACATAAGTTTAGAAAAATGTGTGATCACAAACGAAGTTCTAGTAGAATGAATGCTAAACGCAAACTATTGTAGCAGACGCACACTCAATCCGAACTTCTCTTCTCATCACTCATTATCGTATCGTTGCTCGTCAAGCGGGTCATTATTTTACAGTTCGTTTTACTCTTTATGCACATTTCTCGTTGTGAGAGGTGCTCTCGAAACGAGGCTCCACCGTAAAACAATTGAAAATTTTATTCAGTAAAAAAGCTCAAATTTTCAGATTTGTTAATAAACGTGATTGAAAAGATTTGCTCATAAATATATGTCATTCCCAATAAAATTGCGTTGTAGCGTTTAGAAAATCGTTTTAGTTGAGTTTATCAACACTCAATGATGAAAGAAACATCAAATTGTCTTCATTAAATTTACTTCATTGGACTTCAACATTTTGCTCTTCGGTGAATTTAGAAAATATGTACGTGGCCTCGGTAGCCTAGTGGTCATGGACTCACAGCCGGCGTTGTTTTCGTTGGCTCATGAGTTCAAGTCCTGATGCCACTAAAGACCCGCCGTGTAGTGGGACTGATGCCTGTTAAACCTGATAGAGGTCGCTATTCCTCCCAAAGACGTGGTGTAGACTTGGAGAGGGAGGTGCCAGTTCAGGAGTCTTGATGCTTCTCAATTCGACATTAATAAACAATCGCATCAGAATTACTGAAAGCTTTATACCTTTTTTTTAAAAAAAAATTGCATAATAAATCCAGCAACGTCTTAAAAAATTTTGAACATCAGAAAAATGATTTCTGAAAAATGATATTAGATAATCAAGCTTTTGAATGTAAGCAGCCTTGATATTTTCTCTAAAGTCTCTTCAAATACCAGGCTCACAATGAAGAGACAATTATAAGACTATTAATAAAATATTAATTTGCGGTAACCAAATGGATAGTACGTTCTTCCTTGATCATTTTAACCGTTAATGTGTTGTTTAAAGTAACTGTTACGTGCTATAATGCTTTATATTTTTTTTACTTTGCTGTTGAAAAATAGAGAGCGCTTCCTCAATTCCGTAGACGTATATTTATGAAAATTTTGTGAAACTGAATTTTTTTTTTAAATTGTGCTTCAAAATTGTAAACACTTGCCACAGCATAAAGAATGGTATCAGTATTTTTGTTTTTCTCAAGATGTAATTTTTTTTTATCACTCTTGTACTCCTTCCTCAGATTCTATTTTGTCCATTATTGTAAATTTTTTCACATTATGAAATAAGGCAATTTTCTGTTCAATATGAACATAGTTTCTTTCTAATAAATACTCTCTAGTTTTCAGTATGTCACAATATTTGTCCAAAAGTTACCGAAATTTGAATCATAAAATTTTTAATTTTATTCAATAACATTTTTGAAATTACAATTATGCTCAGTGTACAGAATATAATGTTTATAAGTACTTTTTTGCTCATTTTTAGAGATATAGGTGTGGTAAATTTGTTCGTAAATGTAGGTATAAGTGCACTGGTATTCAAAAATTAAGCATAACTAGCAAGTATTTGAATAATGAAAGAAATTTAAGTCATAATTTTTGGCGAGAAATGAGATGTGTGAGTGTAAAACGGTTATAATTTTTTTTAAAATGCGAAAGCGCAATCATAAGCACTTATATTATATAAAGAAATAGTTTGAAAGACAACTTGTTGTATATATATAAAATGAGTTCATTCTTTAGTGAAAAATAAGGTGATACTCCTGATAACTAGGTGTGTTGTCTGAGAATCAGGCACGCTACGCAACGATTTTCCATTCTTGTGACATTGTGGTTGAATTGTAAGTTTAAAGCGTTTCAGACGTCACGGACAGCTATTTTCAGTTCTGGAGCAGGAGATAGGTGGAGGAGGAAGGGTTATAAGTTTTCTACCCCCATATCCCACACATGCTCGGTAGGATTCAAATCAGGTGAGTAGCGACAACTATTATTTCGGGGAACTTAACCCTCACGGGCTTCTATCCCCTGTGAAATGGCTTAAAAATGATTGGTGAACTGAACCTTGGTTTTTCACTTGCCCAGAAGTTAATGAGTTATTATGGAAGTTATTTTTTATAAAAATTGCAATATTTTAGTAAAAAGAGTTTTTAAGGAATTTAAAAATTATTGCAGAAAGTAAAGATATCACAAAGTAAAACTATAATGAATGATCAATTAATTGCAGAAAGGAGAATTAATTATAAATTATATTGCAGTAGAAGTCTATTGAGTTCCTGCTTGCTTGCTCGGTCTGGTCGTAGTAAGAGCGTGGGTTGTGATTGGTCGGTGGCGCGGTGAGCTGTTTGAGTATATATGTGTGTGTGGGTAGGGGTGGATGGCGGATGCCAATGATGCTAGTGTAGGTTTTTAAGATCGCGGGAGTTGGGTGATTTAGTATTGGGTTTTTGAAAGTTTATAAATTATTGTATAATTTTAAGTTATAGGATTAAGATTTCTCTGGGTCTATGAAGTAGAGGGTTATTTCTTATTGGGGTGTATTTTTCTATTTCTTGTATGGTTTTATTATTTGAAGTATCAATTTTTTGAAAGAAATTTTCAGAAAGTTTTTTAATAAAATTTTTTAGTGTGGGGAGTTTAAGTGAAAATCTAATATCTGTATTTCTCATGTACCATTGGGCTTTTACTATTGTTCTAATTGTGGAGTTTTGCGATTTTTCTAATATGTCGAAAGTAGTGTTAGCACAGTGTGACCAGACCGGGCTAGCATAGGACAGAATAGGTCTTAAAATCAGGGTGTAGATAAGCATTTTATTACGTCTGCTTAAAGCAGATTTACGCGAGATAAGGGGAAAAATTTTATTAACTGCAGATCTGTACTGCTTTTTAATTCGTATTACATGTTGTTTGAAAGTGAGTTTTTTATCCAACGTTACACCAAGATATTTGGTGTCTAGAGATCAGGGTATATTTTTGTTTTCCAGAAAGATGTCTGGTTCATTTCTTCTGTATCCTCGTGAGAAGAAGACGGCCTCTGTTTTGGAAACATTCAGGGCGATTTTCCAAGTAGAATACCATTTGTTCCTGGGTGTGTAGGGATGTCGTTCACGTAGTAATTAAACAAACTTGTTGAGAGGATTCCTCCTTGCGGGACTCCGGCTTCTATTGATCTTGGATTTGATAATTTTTCATTTATTGTGACTTGGAATTTTCTATTTTGAAGGTAGGAACTGGTTATTTTTACTAGATATGGTGGGGTGTTGTACTGTATCATTTTGTATATTAATCCAATATGCCAGACTCGGTCAAAAGCTTTCTGGATATCCAGGAAAACCGCTCCTGTATTTTTCCTTTTGAAGAATCCTGTTTTTATGAATTCGATGACTCTGAGTAGTTGATGGCTGGTGGATAGTTTTGGTATGAAACCATGTTGTTGGTGGATAATTACATCTTTTTCTTGGAGGAAGTTGGAGAGTCTATTGTGTATGATCTTTTCTGCTATTTTGCTTAAAATTGGAAGTAGGGATATCCGTCTGTAGTTACTTGGTAGGGTGGGATCTTTTCCTAGCTTCAGGATCGGGATGACTACGGCGGTTTTCCAGGTGTTTGGGAAATAACCGAGTTCTAGCATGTTATGGATTATGTTTCTTAGTTGGAATATGCAGAGTTGAGGTAAAGTTTTGATCATTTTGTTGGTGATTCCTTCTTTTCCGGGAGCTTTGTGGATTTTAATTTTCTTTATATAATCGGCTATTTCAGATGCTAATGGTGGTGGGTAGGCTTGATTTCGGAAATTTTCATCATTTTGCAGGTAGCTGTGAACGACATCTGTAACATTTTCATCATGATTGGGTGTGTTTATGTCATTTTATTTAAATTGGTTTTGAAGTGAGTCTGCCAAAGTTTCTGATTTTTCAGTATTACTAAGTGCGATATTAGCTGGACCTTTAAGGGCGGAGATGGGAGTTCGTTTTCTTCTGAATACTTTCGCCATACCCCAAAGGGTACCGGTTTCCGCATTCAGGTTTTCAAGTGTTTCCTCCCAATCTTTGTTTTTGTGTAAGTGCACTTTTCGCCTAATTTCGTTTTGGAGTCTGTTTAAGTTTTCTTTATCAGCAGGGTAACGGGTGAATTGCCAGATTTTTCTGGCTTTATTTCTTTTTCTGAATAATTCTCGTAACTCCTGTCCGATAAAAGTTTGTCTGTTGTGTTTTATGGGTTTCGAGGCGAGTTTATGTGCACTTAAAATGTTTTGTGTTAATTCGGCGACTTGGTTTTCTATATCCTCTCCGCTTTGTGCTTTGGGTAGTGTGAATGTTTGTATTGTGTTTGTAAGAAGAGTGCTTTTAAATAGTTCCCAGTTTGTACGAACTTTGGGTTCCGGCAGTTCGTATTTGTTCTGAGTATCAAAATGGATAAGAACTGGGTTGTGATCGCTACTTAACTCCGGTAGCGAGTGGATTTGAGCGGGCCAATCAAAGTTCTTCGTTATTGCTATGTCTATGGTGGAGGCGGAGTTATAGCCGTAGTGTGTTGGTGTGGGCGGGGCTAAGATTTCTAAGCCGTTTCGATCGGCAAAGTTTCTTAGTGCATTACCTCTAGATGAATTATATGAACAGCCCCAGCTAGTGTGCTTAGCGTTAAGGTCTCCGCAAATTAATGAGATTGACCCTAAGTTTTGTATTGTTTTTATGTATTTTGGAACAATGTGAGGTGTTAACAATTGGTGGGATATACATTGAGGTAATAAGAATGGGGTTTCCGTCTGATGGGGTGAGTGCAACGATAGTTGCTTCTACACCATTTAGTGTGGGTGTTGGTATTTGGTAGTGTGGGAGGTTTTTTTTAATTAAGATTGCCGTGCCGCCGGAGAATCTGTTATTTGTGTTATTCGTGTTAGGTCTGTCATTTCTGTGTATGGTGTAGTTAGGCATAGAGAATTTTATACCCGGTCCTAGATGTGTTTCTTATAATAAAATTAAGTCTGGGGAGTGCTTATCAATAAAGTGTCGTAATTCAATATCACGACACTTTACCCCTAGGGCGTTCCAGGTAACCAGTTTGAGGCCGAGGAGATTGAATTTTAGTTATGGGATGTGGGTGGTGAAGCGACTACACCCGCTATAAATATATTGAGCTTGTCTAGGTCATTGCTGACTTTTGACATGTTGTTTAGGGCTTCAAATAACTTAGGAAATTTGTTAAAAAGATTCTGTAGTTCGCTAATTGCAGTTATAAAATTAAAATTGCCTGTACTATTATTATTTGGATTATTATTATTGATGTTGATAGTAGGAGGATCTGATGGCTCAAACTGGTTTGAAGCTTCGACCATGTTTGGGAGGACTGGTGGCTCTATCTGTTGATTTGCATTGTTACTGCAGATGTTTGCAAAGGTGAAGTCAGCAGTCACTGCTCTGGTTGTGGGTATTATGTTTCTATCATTAGTTTTCTTGGTGGGTTCTCCATTTTTAGGCTTTCTTTTGGGGAAAAGAGGACATCCTTGCCAGGATGCCATGTGATCTTGTTTGCAGTTGATGCAGGTTGGCTTTTCTATTCTTTCTTTGATTTGGCATTCGCCAGTTCGGTGATTTGCTCCACACTTAAGGCATCTTGTGTTCATTCTGCAATTCATGGATGAATGATGAAAATAATTGCAGTTATAACACTGCGTGGTTGTATTTTTCTTTTTGAATGGGACTATTTTCACCAGCATGTGCATGACTGCTTGTATTTTATATATATCCAGGGCGTCTTCAGTTCTTTTATACAGACTTACAAAGGCCGCTCAGAAAGTGGTTGTATTACATAGTATTCAGATTTCATATTTGTTAGTTGGGTGGTTATTCCTCTATGATCGTCTTCGCTTTCATGGTTGATTTTTATGTACTGTCCTGAGAGTTTGCAGGTGGCCTTCGGGTAATTTCTATTAATTGCTTGGATGATCAGGTTATAGTTCTGAGTGAGCTTTAACATGATTGGTTGGATTTTTGGAGGGGGTGGGGGTAGGTCGATTTCAGCTTCGTCTGGATCGCAGTCCGATAGCGCATCAAAACTATTGCTTGTATTTAAGTTTATATTATTTTGAGGATTCAGTTGTTTATTAAGTTTAGATGTTCTAGTGGGTATTAGGAACCCATCTTGATCGATGGTTCTCTGAGCTTTAGGGGCTCTGCTAGTACTTGGAGTTTGTTCGTTAGGCTTAACTACTTCACTAATGTTGCATGATTCAGCCATGCGTTTTCTTAGACTTTTTAGATTACTTAAGTTGAAATTTAGATCTTTATGTAATTTGCAATTTAGTACTGGGCAAAGTGAATAAGAATTCAGCTCACCTGTAAGTTTTTCAAGTTCCGATTCCAAGGTTCCTTTTTCAGTTTGGAGTTCCATGGTTGTCTAGGATCTCTTTTCATTGGGTTTTTCTTTTCGACTTCAATTAATTATTTGATGTATTTAATTCTCGGATTTAGTAGGTTGATTTGGTAGATTAAGTTCTGGATAGTTTCGCAGATTTGGCTTTCAGTGGGCATTGGAGTGTTACTCTCAGGAGGTGCAATCTCCATTGGGTTTGGGGCCAGGACATCGGCCATGTTAGGCTTATTCAGCTCCATGCAGTTCAGACGTGCTCGCTCCTCGAAGTCCACACGTAGAATAAAAATCAGGTGAGTGAGCAGACCATAGCATGCATTCGATATTTTTTTTTTCTAGGAAGTTGTCGTTCAGACTTTCATGGTTACAAGAAGAAGCGTTATCCATAAATATGAAGTCAGGACCGACAGCACCACGAAACATGCGAACATAAATCTCAAGAACTCCATCTCTGTATCTTTCAGCAGTCACTGACCCTGTCTCAATGATATATAAGTCTGTTCGTTTTTCCATCATGATGCCTGCTTACACAATGACTTCCCTTGATGGAAAACTATGATTTTTCGTTATGTTTCCCGTTGAAAACGAGTTTCACGTTCTCACCAAATCGTTAGCCGAAGAGAATCAGTGTTCAGTCTAATTCATGATTCGTCACTGAATATCACATTGGCCCACTGTTCCAAATTTCATCATTTATGCATAGAAGCATTAGATGTATTAGCATTTATGCGTAGATGTGAGGGCAGTGTAAACTGCTGGTTGTGCGGCATAGAGACTAACATGAGTGAACAGTTTACCTATATTCCTGTGAACAGTTTGTGTCGTAACTGGTACTCCTATGGCAGCTGTGAGTTCTGAACTCAGTTCTCTAACACAACTGCCTCTTCGACGTTGTTACAAGATATCTGTCTTGGCCGACCTGGTAATGGTTGTAGGTTAAATTTTTCCACACTTTGAAATCTCTGTCATAGTCTTGAGATCACACACTAAGGCACCTTCAGAATTGAGACACTTTGTTTTGGTTTGGGATCACGAGGATTCGAGCATTCCAACACTTTTCGCTAACATATTCATTTGTCATCTTTGTGTCCTCATTCGCTCTGTTTAATCATTAACATCCTTTCGCACATGAATGGTATGAAACTTATCTGAACTGTTTATGTCGAGTGAACTGGTTTATTAGCGTTCATACGTGCTCAGGTGTTTTACGCATGAAGCTATTGATTGAAATGTTTTACATAAAAACAAAGTTTCACCTTGAATAGAAAATTCTCCACAAGTTATTTCGAGCAAATTATCTAGAATTTACTCCAAATTTTCTGTATTTAATGAATTTCACTTAACGTTTGGACAGCAATGTACATGATTTACATATGTAAAAACAGCAATTTCTTATTAATTGCTCATTTTTCTTGTCACAGATGTCTCTATCATCTTAATCACGTAAATGATGAAAAAGAATAATTTCATATAAGTAATGGTATAATTACTCTAAAATGCTCATTTTATCTTGTGTTTCAGATTGTAGTCTCGCTACTAAATGATCGTCCAAATGCTGATAACTTCTCGTATTCTCCCGTTTTGCAAGAATGGACGAAAGCCACAAACATTAGACTGAGGTTCCTGCGTACGAAGACTTTGCTGGGGCATTTGATGTCAGTAGCCCGCCAAGATCCAACCGTCACTAGGAGAGTAAGTGCTATTATTTGGGTGATTAATTCGAATAAAATAGATTATGCTTCAAAATTTTCAAAGGATTCATACCCCCTGCGAATCAAAACGCTGAAGGGTAGAATAAAAAGTGATTTTTAAACATTCAGATGAAGGTTTTCTAATATGACTCGTTTGGTAAATTTGAAATATGGACTATTCGCAAAACTTCCCTTAACTAACATCTGAGGTTTCTTTCAGACTTTATATTTAAGTTTCCAACTTCTTTCCTACCGAATGAAACGTGGTTATGCAAATTAAGTAAACTTTAGAAATTGAATGAATATTAGACATAGTAGTATAAAAGTGATAGATAATTAAATTGGTGGATAAGGTTACGGTAATAGAAAGAGTACTAGTGTGAAGTTGCGGATGTTTCTTCCGTGTCTTTGCGATTTGATGGTACTAGGTCCTGACACCAACTGGTCAGTAAGCATATTCTTTGAAATAATATAGAAATTGTTAGTACTCGTGTCAAGGGACTTGGAACTGTGATCGAGAACATTCCCCTTGTCGGAGAATTAATAAACTCCGTTGTGAGACATAACTAACTTGATTGCTGAACGGTTGACTAGTAATTATTTTATTTGCTCTATATGTTGAAGTTATTTGAAATTTAGATTTGCGATTAAAGTAACATTTAAGATGGCAATTGAGTCGGGTAAAAATATTACGTCACAAATTAAACAAAAATCTTTTATGAAAGGATCAGGAATAAATTGAAGTTTGAGTAAATTATTCGTTAAAAGATTTTCCTTTTCTTCAAAATTTTATGCTTAAATGTAAGAAATGTGTGTGTGTTTTTAAGAAATAATCTCATATATTTACTTTAAAAAATTATGCTCAACGTACATTTATATTCGTGTTAATAATAATCAATTGAAACATTGGTTACTTTTAAAATGTTTCTTAAAACTAACTGGATTATATTCAAATCTTATAAACTATATTTTAGAGAAGCGGTACTAAAACTGTGTGTCATACTAATTCCTAAAAGTACGCTTACTACTTTAGGATGTACGCAAATAACTGATTAAAAGTGCAATTTGGAACGAATAGTTGCTAAGGAGAATGTTCAACGCAAAATTATTTAAAAAATTATTTGGACGCTCTGCGAAAAATTGAAATTGATATAAATATTAATTAATATAGATTCTACGGATTTTCAAAAAAAAAAAAAAAAAAAAAAGTAGCTGTGATTTACAACATTATGTACATAAGAATGAGATAATGCGCAGAATTTTTTTTTATCCAGATATCTTGATTATTTCTCAGTAATAACTGAAATTTTACAATATCTCCGCGTAAAGTAATAGAAATTTCAGATTTTTATTTTACAAGATTAATCTAATCTGTGCATTACTTTTTAGTATTTCTACAGTATCAAAGATATCAATATCGGTGGTCGTTGCGTTTGCAATGGATTTGCCGAGAGTTGCGATTTAACCGATCCACAAGATCCATACAAGCTTCTGTGTCGATGTCAGCACAACACTTGCGGTCCTCAATGCGAACAATGTTGTCCAGGATTCCAGCAAAAGAAATGGCGGCGAGCAATAATTGACAGTCCATTCGTTTGCGAACGTAAGTACTTGACTGATTGATTGATTTTATGGGATATACAGAGCAGCAAAGGCTATTATCTCCTTGGAAATGTTCTTTTAATTCGATAGGTATAGAAATATTTCATATTTTGCAAGAATGTTCTGAACACTTGTCCATTAGTTACTGCATAATCCAAAAAGTCTTTGAAAATAATATTGCATGCAGTGGGTCTATCTCGAATATCTTCCAGAGGGTCTATGGACTCGTATTTTTACTGCACAAGTCGAAAGAGTATGTTCCAAATCGTTGATATGGTTACAGGTACTATATTATTATTTAAATTGAATTTATACAAAAGTCTGGGAATTACGAACATTTTTCTGATGATTCGTGTGCGTTATAATTCCCCTCTTCTGCTTTTTGTCCAATGGGTGTTATATCTTTGTTCGGAATGCTCCCAAATATTTTGAAACATTTGTCTGAATAAAAATTTTCATTGGATCTTTTCATGCTATATCTGAAAATGTTACCATTGGGGTTATCTGGGGAAATCCAATCGATGTAAACACTTGACTCAAAAGATACATTTGATTCAATCAATCAAATGTTAGCACTTTTTACATTTCTCAGAATTGTACTTATAGTTCTTTATGTAATTGAGATTTAATTTCGCTACAAAGTTGCTGTTTTATTTTGTTGCTTTTAAAACTATGGTTTTTGTGGAAAGTGAAACTTGTATTAAAACGGAATTTCAAAACAGTACTAATATTGTTCTTAAATTATTCGTACATTCTTTTTTCAAAATTTAAAATTCCTTTCCAAATTGTTTTAATATCACTCTCGGAATCCAAAAAGGAACAATGTTCTCAAAATTAAAATAACTTTTGTTTGCATTCTATCTTTAATAACGCCTTTAAAATCAAAGTTGCAATTCTTATTGCATTACAACATTGTTAATGCGAATAATGTTGATCTGTTTGCTCGTCGTTCAGCTTCGCGGACGAAGTCAATAAATTTTTCAATTAAAAATACCGAATCAGGAGCAACATTTATTGATAGATATCTCTATTTCAAAGAAGGATATACACTCAAGTACACAGGATAACATTTTCTTAACTTAACACTGTAGTTCCACGGGCGTCTAAGGGTGAAGCTTTCCTCTAGCGTGACTCATGGAAATCTTTAAATTTGCTTGCAGAGAGAGGGGTGGAATAACTATTTGCTGGTGCTAGGTAAATGCTGTGATCCTATTGACTGTTTCAGATGTTGGTGAATGTAGAGATGGAAGGCCTGCTTGGGAGACTTCGATATGGAACTTGGTGTGAAGAAAGGATACATTTCTGTTGGTTGCAGGATTGTGGCTTATTTGACTGCGATTGATTGTCCAGAAAGTAGCTTTTTAAGGTATAAGTGAGATAGGAGGAGCATGTCCAGCATTGGGTTTGAATGTGTAATTCAAACCTGAGAAGATTTAAAAATGAATTAGAAGATTTTTGAAACGTAGAAGAGTTAAAAATTAGGTAGATCTAAAAAAGGTAAAGGTAATTAAGGTGATTTATCAGTGATATAAAGGGGTATCAAAATCATTCGAAACTTTTTCAATTAATATTTTTTTTGGGGGGAATGTAGTATCGTTAAAAGTTAAAAGTTTATGAATAATGTAATCGTATTAAAATTTATTTTTACAAATTTAAGAAACAATTTTTACTATTTCGTAAATTTTGTTCATCAAACACGATATAATTATATTCTTATTTTTAGTATTATTATTAATTTCCTTATTCTTAGCTTGTAACTGTTTTGGCCATTCTGACGAGTGTGAATATCATGAAGAAATTGACAGAACTAGGAAAAGTTTGGATATCCACGGACATTATGAAGGAGGCGGTGTTTGTCAAAACTGTCGTCACAATACCATGGGTATTAACTGCAATCAGTGCAAGCCAACATTCTTCCGACCTTATGGAAAGCTCCTCAATGCTACCGATGTCTGCCAACGTAGGTTTTGCAATTTCTTAGTGATTAAAAAATATTCTTATCATAATTATTTCAGTTCTCATAAACTATATATGATATTAGAAAATAAGTAACGTTTTATTCTTTCTATGTATTTATTTTTACAAGAAATTACTTAGCTCTATCGACTCTGATTTAAAATTTTATTTTCTTGTGTTGTCGGAATACATAACTTAATATTTATTCTTTTTTGCTAGTTTCTTGGTTGGAGTGTAGGCTGACTGAAAAAGGTTGTCAACTTAAATGATAGAAAATAGACCGATTTTACCATTTTCGGCTGCTAATGATACATAATTGGTTATAATATATATATTCCAATAAAAAAAGCTTTATTAAATTTGACTTTTTGTGTGTTTCAATTTTGTCTATGCATATCATAGCAATTTTGATTACCAAAAACTATTCTTTTCGTCATTTATTTTGATACCAAGATACCTATTGATTTGAAAAATACATTTTCAGCCATTGTAGTTATAACAATTGATTGGTTTTTCTTTTGATTTAGCTTGTAACTGCGACCCCAGCTTCTCAACTGGAAACTGCGCCGACGGCAATGGGCTGTGTGAATGTAGGCCTGAATTTCTCCCTCCAAGGTGCGATCAGTGTAATGTAGGATATTATGGATATCCCTACTGCAAGCCCTGTGACTGTAATTCAAATGGTACCCTCGGCAACGTTTGTGAAGTCGGTGGAGGCCAGTGTCCGTGCAAACCGAATTACGGTGGTCTTAACTGCGACAGGTGCCAAGAAGGATTTTATGGATTTCCAAACTGTTTGCGTAAGTTTTCGATCGTAAAAATTTATATAAAGAACCTGAGGGTAATATGATCAATCTCATGGTAAATTGAGGTTGTGATGGCTGTAATAGAGTTAAAAAGGGAAAAACTTATACTTGTTGGGTACTATCTTTCTCCTATAATTTCTTGAAAGACTTTCGAGTTTCACTTTATATTTTCACTTTAAAATTTAAAATTTTGCATAAAACCTTTTTTTTTATCAGGTAGTATGGCCAGAGAAGGAATTACGGCCATTTTCCTATTTTTCTCGATAAATCCATAACTTTGACTTTGCTGAAAAGCAAAAGGGATAATGGGAAAAAAGATAAGACTTTACTATTTTTATGAACATAATTTTATTTTTATTTCAATGGTAGATAGTAAATTTTTAAAAAAGTAGCAAAATTCTTATTCTATTGGACTCCATTCTCCCCCAGTGACATGATGTTAATCCAAGAAAAAAGGAAAAAAATATATTACATAAAATCTACAGGTAAATCAAATACAGAGTGAGGAATTTAATCTCAATTCGAAACTTTTATTTAGCAAACGGATTCAGAACTATCAGTTTGATAGTAATCATAAAAGTAAACTTTTGCTTTAAATTAAAATAATCAACTATAAACAAAGTATTAAGATATGGGGCGTAACTACAGAAAAATTAAACTTATCTCGATTTTACCGTTTAGGTAGAGATGCATATAGATAAACCAGAGGATGCATTTCGCTTCCGTTCATGTTTCTTTGCATAAGTTTTCGATAAGAAATGGGAGATCGCAGATAGATTTCACCTCTCTGTAAAATCCAGAATGGGGCCGAGGATTCGAGCAGAATGGGTTCGAGCCTTGATGCCATTAAAGCCCCACCATGTAGAGGGGCTGAAGCACGTTAACTCTATCGATGCTCAAAGTTCTCCCGTTGGCGTGATGTGGAAGTTAGGAGAGAAAGATGCCAGCTCAGGTGACGTCCTCGTCATTTAACCGACGTTCAAAATTACAATATCCATATCCTATCGCCCTCGTTTTGGCCTCTAGGGTGACGTTAATAAAACCAGCCAACCTTTTTAAAGTGGTGAAGTCATTTGGTTAACAATGAAACTACCACTGATACTGCCCAAGTGGCTATGAAACGCCTGCCTTTCATTGTTCTACTCTTGCGCCACATCTGAATTAAACATATTGAGCATAATTATTATATCATTGTAGAAAAGCTAATGTTGTTTTTTCGAATATTCAACTTAACAAATCTAATTTATGATTTAAATATAAAATCTCATTTTACCAATTCACTCAGACTTCGACAAATAATTTCGCAGTTTAATACTTTAACTAGAATCTATTCAATCCACAAAACTAATCAAGTTGCTTCGATCCAAATTATAAATATCTATCAGTAAGTCGTTTTCCTCAATCTCTCTTCATTTTCCTATTAATAAATCCATTTCATTTATATATCACTATTTTTAGCTCACTTCATTTCATTTTTTTCTTCATCTAATTTACCTAATCACATTTCATTTGGGTCCGTAACAAATTGTAATTTTATGCAATTCAAATTACTATAAAGTGCCCGAGGTCATTTAAGAGAAAATCACGAATAGCTTAACGTATTATCAGTAATGGCCACATTATCATCACGTACCTCATTTTTCAAATTATGCGAATAGTTAAGGGCTAACGCTCATCAACCGCTTTAAAACTTGTTTTGTTATTATGGTTAACTTTTTCAGTTATTAATCGGATGAAGAATGCATTTGAATACTTGATTTCTTACCCGTTTATAGCTTGTAACTGCAACCCATCGACTTCAGTGAAATCTACTTGTGAATCGGGAAGTGGACAATGTCATTGCTTGGCCAATTACGGAGGACGACAGTGTGATACATGTCATGCTGGTTACTACAACTATCCTCGATGCGATTGTAAGTTATCATTTTATTTATTTTAGGGGGGGAATACTTTTTTACCATCTTTTTTTAAAGATTTATGCATGTTTCTTTTGAAAAAAAATTTCGAAGGTATAAAATACAATTTATAAATTGTTAAATATATCACAAACCCTTTTTCGTTCAATTTTAAAATTGTAAAAGAAATTTTAAATAAACTGTTATTTACTTTTGAACTAACTTAAGAAATAATTGATAAAACCTCATAGGTTTATTGGTTTTTAAAAGTATTTACTATATTGAAAAGTTTGTCTTTACATGTTTTCTTATGAGTGCACACAAAAATATTTAAAACTTATGTCAAAATTAGAATTCTTCTCAATTAACATTCTTGAAACAATTTTATTTAAAAAAAACATTGCGTTATTTTAAAATTCCTGAAAACAAATTACTTAATTGTGTATAAAGTATGTATGCTCCAAACTTCATGAAATCGTTTTAAATAGTTTTCAAGATGTACTAATTTAAATTTGGAAAAAAAAAAAAAAACTCTTTTAAAGGAAATCGAGTTTAAATCTTCACGGTGGTCAAAAATTACTAAAATATACATTACAGAAAAACTTAAATTAAATGTCAAAAAGAACATACGAGAGAGTATTGCAAATTTTTAATTATTACTATATGAAATAACCAAGGTATCTGGATAAAATTTACTCTGCATATTTTAATTTTTGATCCTTACTTACGTAATTTTGCACATTACAACTATTCATGTCGATTTGTTTGTTTTCGGGAAGCCGCAGATTGAATTAATAACAGTGTGGAGAAGATAAAAGTTCACAAGCTGCCGAACTCTACATTGACGGCCTTCGAAGGTCTTCGAAATGTCAGAAATGTATAACTTTGGGTGAAGAATATGTAGAGAGAGAAATCTAAAGAATAAAAAATAAAAAAAATAAAAAATTAAGTTTCTATCTTATTAGTTATTTTTAGTAATAAATAAAACTTTACGATATCGCGGATTACTTCAATCTACGGGGGTTTCCTGAAACCAAACAAATCAACATCACCCCTTTTAAATCAGCCAAAAAATAAGAAGCTCTACCCCTCCGAAAGCATACGCTAGCACTGGACAGAGCGATTTCCCCCGTCTGCAGAATTACTTTCCCCTTCTGTTTTTTCAAAATATTTTTACCCCTTTTTTAATGATTCGTTTGTGATTTTTTTTCTTCCGTTCTTTAAAAAATATTTTAAGCAATTTTTAAAAACCGGAGAGAAAAAGTAATTCTGGGTAAGCCTTCATTATTCTTTGCTCTTACATATGCACTTTATTGCATTCAAATAGATGCAAGATTTGAAGATGGTAGTAGAGAAATTCCGAAGGATTAACATTATGTTGACGAAATCAAAATAATTGGCAGACGGGTACCTTGAGCCTGATTTAATTTTAAAATGCATATAAAAATAATTACTGTAGTTAAATAAGTTGCAATAAATGAAAAACATAAAAAAAACACAATAACAATAAATATAAAGAATAATGTGCAATATAAATAGTAAAATACAGTAATATGAATAGAATTATATAAAAATAATAGGATGAATAAATAAATAAAATATAATAAATAAACAAATGAAATATACTACATAAATATGTTAAATAAAAATAATATAAAAAGTAAAATAGTATAGGTAATAAACCATAAAAAATGAAATAAATAAATAAAATATTATAAATATAATACTATAAAACTTAATTAAAAGGTTCCGATTTGAAGTCACATAGGTATGATCACTGGCATCAAGACTCGGAAAGGTTCCTCACGCATCTGATATCGTGGGCCGTGGAGGAAGAATCTCATGATCACATACATGTGATTACGATCCTGGACAGTTTTTATGGTTGTTAAATTTACAACATCCTTTACATAAGAATCTATCAATGTGTAGAATAAATTTTATCCAGATATCTCTGTTATTTCACAATAATAATTTAACCTTAACGATACCCCATGGATTTTGAAGTTTTTTAGGTAACATTATTATTTTCAAATTAAGTAATTATGTCATGATTTTGTATTTTAGTTTGCTCATGTGATCCCACCGGCTGCGTGGAGGAAATATGCGACAGTGTATCAGGAAAATGTCTGTGCAAACCAGGTTATGCGGGACCCAGCTGCGATCGTTGCGCTCCTGGTTATTCCGGATATCCAGTTTGTGAAGGTCCGTTTAATAATTTTATCACTGAGCTCAATTTAAGGGCATATTTCAACACAATCTCACGTTTGAGGGATTCTTCATTTTATGCAACTATATGTTGATTTAAAATGTTCCTTAGGTAAATAAAGAAAAGATAGATTGTTAAGTTGCAAAGCATTTGAAACTCATGAATGGGAAATAAAAATTTGAATTGGCTTTGCTAATTTCATTTTGACAGGAATTAACATTTTTTTCCCTGTTAAATTCTCAAAGGAGTAGAATTATTCAAAAGGAATATTAAGTAGCTTAAAGTAAGCAAACTTCTGAGCACAAAAGCAAAATATACACAAAAGCAAATAAGATTACTTTCTTATCTTATTTTATTTTATAATATATTATTAGGCTTTAGAGTTTTACTTCGGAATGCTTCAAAAAAAGTACTTACCATTTGATTGAATAATATTTAATGGGCTTAAACCACTTGCCTAATAGATTTTTAATTTTCTTCTGTATAGAAAATGTCAGAGTGTAACAAACGTTACAGCTATATATCTTAGCAATTGATCTGCGAACATAATTCCTTGATAGCTCGGCCGTGTGAGTGGAACGTTGAGCGGTTAATCGGAGATGTGATTCAGAGCGATAGATTTATGATCCCGTCTTAGAAAATTTACGATAACTAACATTTGAAGTGATTTGAAAGAAAGTGATAAAAACATTATGAATCAATAAATATATACTGCAATGTGCGCTACGAATCTGAAAAAAAAAAAGATAAATAATGCAGTAAATGTCCAAGTTCTTGTAGAAATGAGCAGTAGATCACCAAATCAACTTGTGTATCAAAAGCAGAAGAATGTATAATCAAAAGGGAAATCAACATATATTAATGAAGATATAATAATATAGTTGCACTTATATGGTCACTAGTGTGTTACACGTGCTACGCTTGGGCAAATTAATTTGGCGATGAAGCGGGCGACTACGAGTGACACGAGTATATGTCAGGTAAATTGTTAATAAACTTGTCTTGGAACATTACACAAAGTCATTATTTACCGACTCTATAGAAGCATAAGAATAATTAATATTCTACACATTTTTTATTAAAATATGGTCAAATTGGAGAAGTGTGAAAGATTACAATTCCCGAGCGCAGAATGGGCAAATTCATTTCGAGAATAAATGGATGCCTGCTTCTGACAAGGGCATGTCAGGCAAAGGTTTAATAAACTTGACTTGGAAAGTTAAACAATGTTAATATTTTTCGATTCATTAGAAACTTAAGAAATTCTTAATGTTGTTTATTGTTTTGCAGAATGTAACTGTAATGAATTCGGCTCAGCAAATGACTTTTGTGATGTAAACGGAAGATGCCAATGTCTACCTAACTACGCCGGACTGAAATGTGACCAGTGCTCTCCTGGATCATATAACTTTCCAGAATGTAACTGTAAGTCAAGAACGAAATCGATTCTGTTAGATATGTTTCATCATTATATTCTTTCTGTTTTATCTCGTGAGACGGTTTTGTTACAAATTTCATCTGCTTTTATTTCAGTTTGCAACTGCGAACCCGTTGGGTCCATTGGAGTTTCGTGTAATAACGAAGGAGAATGCGTGTGCAAAGCCAATTTTGATAACCAGAAATGTGATATGTGTAAAGAAGGATTCTATAACTATCCCTACTGTGAAGGTACGTTTTCAGTATTGGGGAAGGGATATAACACGATAAAACTACATTAATTGAATCAGATTTAAAGATTATAACATGTAAAATTTTATCAATCAACTATGTGTTTCTACTTTTAATGATTAAAAAAGAAAAGAAAAAAAAATCGCAATCAACACAGTCGATGAAATATTATTTTTGTAGTTAATATTTTGAGAACCTCAGAATACTTCGATGATCCCATTTTCAATCGCTTTGTGTATAGCTTAAGAAATCTGGAATTAAGGAATTATTTTAACATTTTTCGTTGTCCCCTCTCTCTATCCCTCGATCGGAGAAAAGTCTCCAAAACTTTCTTTAATAGTGTTATTATGGAAATAGACTCTCCTTCCAAGTAGTACTTCTTGAAATCCTCCACCTCTTTTTCAGTAATCAACTACGGTTTTCCACTATGAAATTAATATGCAATACTGAACAACTATCATGATTTCAGTTTTGTATAAGTTTTTCATAATAAATTAAGCTTTTTTACAACGTTTTTTTTTTTTTTTTTTCGTATTTCACTTGGTGTTTGTGTGCCATCAAATTTTCGATCGTTAATTTGCCCAACTTCCCATCAAGCTGGAGCTCTGAAACTTTGGGAATAGTTTTTACTCGCCTAATAATGCAATATTTATACATTTGCGCTACGTTTTAACTAATATTTCAATTTTTTTTTAATAATACAATTCATAGTATGGAGGCGCCATCTTTGGAAGATATATTGAATTACACAGAGAGATTTATCTTATAGATGAGAGAGAGATGAGGGTTTTTACAACGTTTTTCTATATTTCACTTGGTGTGTGTATCATCAAATTTTCGATCATTCATTTAACTAACTTCCCGTCAGGCTAGAGCTCTGAAACTTCGGGAATCGTTTTTACTCGCCTAATAATACAATAATTAAACATTTGCGACAAGTGTTAACTAATATTTCAATAATTTTTAAATAAACTTTGCCACCATATAAAAACATTGGTTTTTATCTCGAATTTTTAAAACTTATTTTTATATTTCTTTTTAATCAAACCTTTAAAAACAAGGTGAAAATAACTTGGTTCTGGGGCTTGAATGGATTAATTTTATCTTCATTAATTTCGATGGGAGAAATTGTATCTGTTTGTGGATATGTCTAGTGTAGCGGCCTTGCTCGAACACCTTAGAGCAACATTCTCATTAAACCCTGAGGGGGCTCGCTAGACCATCTATTTCTGTGCGCGCGCAGATATACAAATTGCGAGTGTGTGCGTATCTGTGCTTTTGGTATTTATACCCGTGCAACCATCAAAAGAACACAGCAAAAGAGGAAAAGGAGAATTTGTCTTGGTTATTCAACTACTGTCTTCCAACAATTATCCAATGTGTATTCTCTCCTGGACCTGCCCGGAATTCGTTCTATCTGTGGACAACCAGGCCCTTATGATTTCATCCTTGGTCAAACTAGAATAGATCCATAGTTCTCTCGACGCAACTAACCAGAGTTCTTTCAAGTCGTTTTCCAGGTGCTCTAATTTTGCTTGCACTGGTGTCTACGAAATTACACAACATTTGAACTTTGTCACTATATTCCATACTAGTATGGCAACTTTCTGATACGAGCTGTGTCCCTTGAGTTATCCATTAGCTATGATTTTTGAAAATATTTGAATTAGCTTCCTTTCTGATTTTTGTTCAATTTGGACGAAGGATATTCTTATACACAATATTATGTTTAAAATGATAAATAAATGTTGATGTTTTTTTGACCCATGTGCAGTGTGGCATGTGCTTGCGTATCTCATTATCCCCTTCATATTGGTGTAAACCAAGTCTCGGAGCGACTTACGCTCGTGCATTAGGTATGATTGCATAACTTGATATACGAGAAATAGAGAGAAAAAAAGGGCCCAAAAGTTTGTTTTTCGTTATCCTATATTTCTCATTGCACAAAGTTCACTAACGTTGTCACTTTTCATTTCAGAGTGCAACTGCAATCCAGCAGGAGTCCTACCCACATTTTTAGGTTGTGGAAGTGTCACCAGCGGTAAACTCTGCGAATGCAAAGAAAGAGTAACTGGACGGATCTGTAACGATTGCAGACCGTTGTTTTGGAATCTCAAAATCAGTAACCCTTTAGGATGTGAAGACTGCAATTGTTATTTGGGCGGCACAGTGGCTGGCATCGCTGTATGCGGTAGAAACGACGGTCAGTGCATGTGCAAACCGAACGTAGGATCTCGAGAATGCTCTCAGTGTATTGAAGGAACGTATCAATTGGACGAAAATGATTTGTTTGGTTGTAAAGGTATGTATTTCTTTTAAAAGTTATATCGCAAATTTGATAAACTCGGCTGGGGGGAACGGGAAAATTCCTGACTACACTAAGAATGTCTATCATGTCAATTATTTTTGAGCAATACCTATTTAATATTAAGAGGCTTTGCAGTGTAGAATTATAAATTTTGTTATCATCAGCATCGATTCTCATCACATTAAACTGACGCATGAGATTAGCGCCATAATCTTCCTGTTCTTGAATTGTTTAAACAGACTTGCGTTCTTGTCCCTTTCATCGTGAACGTTGGTTCACTCGTCTTTAAATTGTCTCCACCATTCGCATACAACATCATCACTCATGAAATTTTCACGAATATTCGGCTCGTTTTTCAGTGAATTTGACTACTTTATTTCCTTCTGTTTGAAGAAAGCGAATAACACTACTCAACTCACACTTGGCGCTAGTATCAATTGTACCATCTGTGTTTGTGTGCCTACAGTTCAACTTAAAATCGTGAGAGGGCATCTGTAATAGCAGGAGTTATAGTTAGAGAGATTGCAGTCACCCACTGCACATCCCCACCTGTTCAATCGGTGATTGAAAAAGAACGACTCTCGTATTTCTTAGTTATAAATTTATCATGCTTTTATTCTATAATTATCGATACATTTTAATGAGTAATAAGATTGAAGGAAAAAAAGATTTACGTGTTTATTTCAACATATGCTTTTGTTAAAATTATTTCAGATTGTGGTTGTGATATCGGAGGTTCTGTGAACAACATTTGCGACAAACAAACGGGACAGTGTCCGTGTCGACCTCGAATCACTGGTCGAAGGTGCGACAGGCCTCTCGAAACGCATTACTTCCCGACACTTTTCCAGCATCAGTATGAGATTGAAGATGGAAGAACTCCGGTTGGAACACAGGTTCGGTACGGTTATGATGAAAATGTCTTCCCTGGTTTTTCGTGGAGAGGTTATGCAGTTTTTTCGGAGATTCAAGTAAATAAAAAAAGATATTTTTCTTCTTTGATTTTTCATTTTTTTTTTAGTAGTTATTCTTTAGTTTCTTCTGAAGATTTCAAGATTTGGATGAGTTTAAAATGAGACTAAACATTAAACATTTTTTTATCGGATGTTTGAAATTATTGCCTTTATAACTGCAAAACAATAGATCATGTTATAACTAATAATTGCCGACTGCGTTTGAAATTTATTATTTAAAAAAACGATTAGCCTTGTTATTTTTAAAAAATATTAAATAATTGTGATTAAATACTTTATAAACAGCTCCTTCTTTTTATTTAGAATAAAAGTACTGATAAATTAACATTTGTAAATTTGGGGGGCTGCTTGACATTTGTTTTTCTACTTAATTCAGTTGTTATCAATTAGATTTTATTGTAAGAATTTATAACATTATTCCTGTGCCTCACTGTAGAAAAAAAATTACCTGAATTTCTTGAAAACAGAAGCGTTTATGTATTACTGGCTTTAATTAGTGAAAGTAACCTGGGATTATCGATTGTTATTGTATTAGAGAGAATTCATGTATTATAATCCTTATGACCGCTAAAGTTCCATAGTTGTTGAGTTGTTCTCATTATGCTCCCATTTTTATTTATTTTGGTTTAAATTCAAATTATCATTATGTTTTACTAGGTTTAACATATTCAGTTTTTGCTTTCATCCTGATTAATTTGCTTTTCAGTATGTTTCTGAGCATTTGTTTTCAATATATTTACTTATGTTTTTAGGTACATTCCTTCTCTAAAATTTTCATTCATAAATTTTTCACTTCCAATGCAGAGTAGCTATTTTTTGTTTAGATTGATTGTCATTGTTGTAAGATTATGTTTGAAGTCTTGCTTTTTTTTCTTATTTCGATTATATTAGTAATGCTTAATATATTTCAGTTTCTTTTCTCCTTTCATTACGATTTTATTTAGCTCATTTTTTCATTGTTATATATTTTATTTATGTCTAATTTTTTCTTTATTTTCTTCTAGTCTTCTTTATGTTTTCAGTATGGTCAGTTTTGATTATCATTAAATTTTCATTACTTTGTTACGTTTAATATGCACATTTTTTCTTTTCATTTTGTTAATCATGTTTCAGTATGGTCAAACTATATCCATAATGATCAAACTGAACAAATTTCAAGACAAGAATAAAGATGCTAATATATACTACTCGCATTTTAATACACATTAAATATCATTCCCATGAAATTAATTTCGATGACGTAAGTTTTTAACTTCTTTACTTTTACACGTCTTAATTTCATTTTCAACTTCTTTCACCACCGAGAGAATTCCAACTATTTAGTTAATTCTAAGTTTTGCCTTTCAATTACCGACTTGAACCCCGTGGGACAAAAACGTCATATTCATTATGCGCGAGCATAAAAAGAGATAAATTTACTTATCGATGACGTCATAGTTACAACACATTATGTTAGTTATTTTCCAATATGTTTAATTATTTCATTTTTATGTTAGTTATGTTTCTATAGAATTTACTGGAGGGAATAATAGCCTTTGTTTCTTTATATCCTATACAACCCCCCAATCAATCAATCAATTTACTGGTACCTTTCAAAATTGTATTTTATTAATTTTTATACAGTAAATTTTTAATATGCATGCATAGTGAAGTTATTATATAAAATTATATATTCTTTTTTTTTAATCTAGAAAGAGGTACTTTTGGACTTATTCATCGAGAAGCCTAGTCTTTATCAAGTTTTCTTGTATTACATGAACTTTGGTGGAGAAAATGTTTATGGAATAATTACATTTACCCCTGAGACTTTTGGAGGTATAATACTTTTCAAATAATCTGTTCATTCATTGTTTTTTTTATGTAGATCTCATTTCTGATTCACAATTGCCTGCCATATAACAATAAATATTTAGCAATATTTGTGTTATGTTTTTTACAAATAAGATTTAGCTCTAACCGTTATCATTTAAGAATCATAGAGGAAGTTGAGGAAATAACGCTTTCTTCTCACCTTTCCAGATATCCAGCAAAGTTATGATATGCTGTTTGAAGTAACTACTCGACCCAAATTTATGAAAGTCTCAGGTAAACAAGGTCTTATAGCTTCGCCATTTGTCTTGAATCCTGGACGCTGGACTGTGTCAATTCGAGTTGAAAAACCCTTATTTTTGGTAAGTTCCTAATGATTTCCTGCCATTTTTACTGTTGTGTTTATCTCATAGAAAATTAAACAAATACTGCATGTAAAACATGAAATATGAGTCTTTAATGCTATATTTCCTAAAAAATAATTGATTACGAAAAGGAACGTTGAGTGTCATTAAAGGAATTTCTCTGTTTACATTGTTAGAAGATTTCGATAACTGTATTTTAAACAAAACGATTTGTTAGACATCATTAAACAAGCAAACAAAAAAAAACCTTCCAGCTTTTCGTACACACACACACAAATATATATATATATATATATATATATGTATATATAATCAAATTTGGATAATTTGTAGATGAAGAGACCAAAGAAAAATTCGAATAATCAAAAACATGAATTACATAACTATTTCCCTCAAAAGAAAAAGTGAATTTAATAAAAAGAGTTAATTCCACAATCAGAGATTCAAGACACAGGCTCTCTTTTACAAAATACACGTATATTACAATATATGTGTTTGTATTCTTCAACCGAATCAAATATTTTTACTATATACCTTAACAAGTTACAACGTTGGGAAAAAATCAATATTTTTACTTGTCTCTTTGATTACAATCTTTGAGCGAGTGCAAATTATTCCAACTTATCAAGTCATGAGAAAATAGAATATTCTATATAAGACTGGACTTCAGAAAAAGCTGTCAAGTTAATGTATGTACATCGTAGCTTCTGCAGTGCTAGGTAGTGAATTTTACCACATTGATCTAATAAGAATCTCCAAGAAACACTCGTACTCTCTCAAGTAAAATTTGATCCCCCCCCATTCCCCCAATTTTTATCAATTGTTTAAAGGCAGAATTTAAAAGGCCGAGCAAAAAATTCGAAATTTCCAAAATTTCGCATTATAAAAGTTAAAATTACAGAAGTTCGACTTCATATTTGATCTTCGGAAATTTTTTGCTCGATTTTGGGATAATGGTATTTTTAGGTTATTTATAATTAGAGAACTTCGTTAATTAAATTCATAATATTTGCATAACATATCATTATTTATATTTATATGTATTAAGGGAACACAGTACCCAAAAATGATCGAAAGATAGAACAAAAAACTACTACTTTATTTTAAATAAATAGCATTGCTAAATATATGTACAAAATTTTACAGCTCACAAGATACATTATTTAGCGAGTTATTAAATTTTTTTTTTTTTTTGATTTTTCTAGATGACATGTTTGATAATTTTGTGCATGAAATAAGAATTTAGATAGTTATTTTTTCAATCGACAAAATTATACATATTATTTTTTACAGATTTTGGGTTGCGAATAATAAAAAAAGAAATAATAAATAACACTAGTGCAACTAACTACATGCTTAGAATTGGAGTAACACTTCTTGAGAAATTAAGAAAAAAATTGTTAAAGATATTAAAATTTGTAAAAGTAGAAGAATTTTAATTCTATTGAAATATCTGAAAAGAGAATAATAAAAATTTTAAATTATCGTTTTTGTTTGAAAAAGAAGTTTTTGTTTTTGATATGTATGTTCAAATAGGATGAATAAAAACATTTTATAAATATCCAATTTAAAAAAAGATAACACATAGGATACTGTCAAATTTAACTTATTAAGTTGATTTTTTGGAATTGTATAATTTAACATGTTTCAGCGAATTAGGGATATGTATTTGGGGATGAAGTTCATAAAGACATTTCTATTTTAAAGCAATTTTTTTATTATAAAAATATATGAATTTTAAATTAATAAATAAAAATTTTAATATTGACATAAGTGTTATTAATTGCATTACTATAGCCAGTGTCGTAATGACGGGGAGATATGGGGACTGTAATTCTCTCTCCCCTCCATGAGGATTGCTGTATATTGAAATTTTAAAACTAAAGCTTTTCTTATGCTGAATTTTTTACATTTTTTTTTTCAGAAAAAAAGTTAATATTCGAAATCCCATGCTCCGCATAAATATTTTTTTCACCTTGAAAGTAAACAATGAAATTTGAAATTAATTTTGAAATATGAGTTGAAAAAGTAGGACACACCCCTTTAGTGCAATAATGGTATCATTCGGTGGCATGCAAGAACATTACAATATTAATTAAGAACATTACAATTTAATTAAGCTATCTACAATAGCTGAAAGCACAATTTTTCTGTTTATATTACAAATTAATCTGAAAAACAATCGAAAGAATGTCCTTTTTTTTCACTTTTCTACTTCTATTTTAGGATTACATGGTCTTGCTACCACAGTCATATTATGAAGCTACTCTTCTGCAACAAGACGTTTCCAGTCCATGTATTTTGCACGATAAAGATTCCGAAGTGTGTCTCTTGTACAGATATCCTCCCTTCCCACTGGACGCCGAAATTGTTCGAGGTGAGATCGGATACGTATTGGATGATGATGAAAGAAAGAATACAATCCTTTTTGATGAACCCGAAGCTCTATCTGTAAGTTGTATTGTTAAATGGATTGATACTCACAATGCTGTGTCATACTCTAATTCGATATATTTTATCAAAATATTTGATACTCTTATATTTTTTAAAACTTTTTTTTAATAGTGAAGAAATAATATTACATAATTTTTTTAAAATTAAGCCTGATATATTTATGCAGTAAAAACTACTTAAGTAAATTTTTACCATTTGCTGCAATTTTAACCTATGAAATTCCGCACATTTAAGTGATATGTTTAGAATCAAAGAAAGAATAATTGCGAAATATTTATATCTTTCCTACAATGCACTTAAGTTGTTTAACCAATTTCAAGAATTTAAGCTTATTTTTTTTATTTTCAAACTTAGGAACTACAAACCAGTCGAATGGCTCGCATCGGTAAAGAACAAAACAATTTGCACCTTGACTACACCATTTCCCAACCGGGTCCTCACGTTATGATCATAACATATTACACTCCTCAAAAGGGACAGAGCGCCACGGCAACAATCGATGTCGAGTCATCTCCAGATAAAATCGAACAAGGAAGAGCCACTTTCTATGACTGTGGATATTCCTTCCTCTGTCGACTAGCTGTTGTTGACCAACAAGGGGAAGTTGCAACCTTCAATCTGGAGTCTAACTACGTTAATGTTGCCATTAATATGGTCGATGACTATAGCGATGTGGCAATCGATGACGTTGCTTTTGTTCCAGCAAACCTCTGGCACATGGATTACATTGTTCCCGAGCCATTATGCATCAGAAAAGATGGCGCATGCATGGAATCTGAGTATTTACCAGTGCCCGAATCAACAAAGATTGAGTTCGAGTCCGGCTACAATGAATATCAGAAGGCCACTGTACTTCCTAATGGTGTTACTGATACTGATATTGTTTTAGTGAACTTGAAAGAATTGGATAACGTGATAGATTTGCGAGGCACTGTTTCCACTCCGGGATTGTATGTCTTTATTGTTCACTATTATCAGGTAACCTGTTTTTGATTATTATTGGGCAAAAAAAAATGTGTTACTTCTTGAAATTTCTTTAATTGAAAAGGTATCAAGGAATTAAGAGTTTTTAATAACATATATTATTTGATACTGGTTATTTTTCTTAGGGAGAAGGACGAATATTATTCTTTTAAAAAATCATATAGATCTTATTTTTTGTGTATTAGATATTTAAGATTTGCGCACAATGTTCAATAAATCCGTTTTTTTTTTTTTTTTTTTTTTTGAATGAATGAAAACCATTTTCTCTGTATTTGATAGTATTTTTTAAAAACAAGTCGCACTTCTTAATTTTTGTTGTGACGTTGTTTTGTTGTGGCTATTCGGGGTTTTCTCATCACTAACCTTGGTGAATTTTTATTATTTGAATTTAATACAGTTACAACTCCTTGTCAACCAAAAGAAATGTGATTAGATAAATTAGATGAATGTAAAAAGTATAGTGAGTTGAATTAAGGATGTCGATAGAATTGAAAGGAAAATGAAGGGAAATAGAGGATAACGACAAGCTGATTATCGTTTGTAATTGGATTTAATCATCGTAATGAATCATTTGCTTTGAAGTTAGTATTGACTCCTAGCTAGAGTAATATGAAATGAATCTGCTGTAATCGAGAAGTATTTGATTCGAACTGAACGATTTGATAAGCTAAGGCTTTATTATTAGAATATAAACTGAGATTAATTGTGTTGGAGGGATTCGAAAGAGAAAGCGATCTTTCATACTCTGTGTTAACAGATAACGAATTATGTTGTCTTGCTTTTACGTATCTTCAGTTGGAGTTTTGAATTTGACTATTTAATTAGACTTTAAGATGGTTGTGGAGTTAAATAATAAAAAATATTTCACAATGTGTTTCTCCTCCTAAATAAATAATAAACTATGCATCGTATTTTCTTAAAAGCCAGCGCACATTTCATTATTTATTTGTTTAATATCACATATAAGTGATAAAAACTATACATGGTATTTTATTATTGTTGTTATTATTATTTTAAGATTTCTTCTGTCACGAAACCCATAGTAGATTCTCTGCAATGTTCCTATAAATTCAGTAAAGGGGCAAGAAGAAAACAGAATAAGAAACATTTAATGTTTTACTCCACTATCTTTCAAAAATTTTTTGTACCTTTACCATGTATTTTTTTAAAATTTTTAAACATAAATTTTATGTAAACTTTCGGTTGAAGCTATTTAAATATAATTTTCATCATAAAATCATAATTCAAAAGTAATTTTTCTTATTTAAGACATTATTCTAATAAACCTGTGAAATTTTATAACTTCTACAGACTGAAAAACAGGAAATTAACTAATTATTACTTTCGAAACAGACACGTAATTATTAGGCAGTTTTATTCTGAAGTAATTATTCTACACACTCACACACATACACACTCATATATATATATATATATATATCACTCCATTAATTTGACACCAAACACGCATTTTAAATGGAAAAATATTCTGTGAATTCATTTTTTTTAAAAAATTAATATTACGTTTGAGCATTATTTAATTATTTTTTTTTTATTATTTTAAAATCGAATATTTAATAATAATATGTTTCCGTTACTTTTCAGCCGGACCATCCAACATTTGAAGCCAAAGTTATCATTCAAGACGGCGAATATCACGAAGCAGTGCTTCCCTTGCCTTTCTGCCCAAGCGTGTCCGGCTGCAGAACAGTGGTCCACGCAAAGGATACGCAACAAACAGCTTTCGAAATCAATCAGGACTTCCAATTAAATATTCGGCAACCTGCAAATAAAACAGTTTGGTTGGTGAGTATATTTATTTCGAATAGGTTTGTGTGTGTGTGTTTTGAAAATCATTGCAAAGTTTTATGGAATAGTTGTTGTATTAAGAAATCATTAAAGAAATTTTAATTTACGATACAAGTAAAATTAAATATTTATCAAATAAAGTACTTGTGTTGAATTCCCCCAAATTTAGGTATTATTGAACAGAGTTTATGAAATCTTCAATGAAACGTTAATGCAAACAATTTTGAATAATCGAATTACTAAAGATATATGGTTAAGAATAGATTAACATATTTTCTTTATATTTTATGGCTAAAGTATTCATATTTCTCTTAAGAAAAATTTAATATAATAATTTACCGTCTGATTTATTTTCATTATCTGAGTAAAATATTAATACAATTGGCCGACGGCGAATACAGATTCACACAAAACCTATTTGTGCATTTATTAGTACTTTGTCTAGATTTCATTTACTCCCTCTAGTTTATCGTTTCTAATCTTGACTTATTTAGAGAAAACTATATGTAATGTTATATTTATATTTAAAGGGGGGGAGATTGTTTGGAGTATAGAGAAAGCTATATTCTACTATAATTCAAGCAAATTTCTTTTTATTTTTCATTAATTTTTGTAATCAAAGAAAAGATATCTAAATTCATGGATGAACTATTTTTTTTAAAAAATCCAAGGTTACGACAAATGTTGATATTATGTATATTAATAACTAATGTTTTAAATACTGTGGAAATTTAACTTAAAATCAAAACATAAATTTGAATACAGAAATATATAATCGCTTAATTTTTTTTTCTACTTTTCATCCAAATTTTAATATTTATTTTTGAATGTTTATTCTCACGAGAAAAGTTTTTTAATTTACCAAGGACAACTCACACTGTTAGAATTTTCCTCAAGATAAAAGTAATCTTAATATGACATCCGATTTTGTTATAGCAATATCTAATATTTAATAATTCGAAATAAAAACCAACGTTTTTAAAAACAACGTTTTTATATGGTGGCAAAGTTTATTAAAAAAATTATTAAAATATTAGTTAAAACTGGTCGCAAATATCTAAATATTGCACTATTAGGCAAATAAGAACGGTTCCCAAATTTTCAGAGCTCTAGCTTGATGGGAAGTTGGTTAAATTAACAATAGACAATTTGATGACACACTGATACACATACATACAGACACACACCAAGTGAAATACATAACAACGTTAAAACTAACTAAAAATAATTAATCCTGTAAATTAAATGGTTGGAATACAGTTTAGTCAAACCACTCTTGGAGACAGGAATTATTTTGCAGTATTTTGCCAAATGTTGCTAAATTGGTCCGCGAAGCGGACTTAACATTCAGCCAAAAAAAAAAAAAAATCGCCAAGTTTGGCAATTATTCAAATTGCGCCAAGTGATTGGGCTAAACTGCATTATTTAAAAAAATATGAGTTAAAACTTGTCGCAAACGTCTAAATATTGCATTGTTAGGCGAGTACGAACGATTCCCAAAATTTCAAAGCTCTAGCTTGATGTTAAGTTGGTTAAATTAACGATCGAAAATTTGATGACACACACACACTCTCTCTCTCTCTCTCACACACACCAAGTGAAATTCAGAAAAACGTTGTAAAATAGTGTTACATTTAACTAAAGGTAGAAGCTTTCTAAGTCACAGTATTGGCTACAAATTTACCTACCTCAGACATTCAGATAACAAATTTTTGAATTTCTGATTTAGTTTCAGTTCTGGAGTTCATTTTCACTATCAAAATATTTGTTTCTCTTGGAATCAGATGTTGGTATCTTAACGTAATGATATTGTTGCACAGATTCATTACAGAATAAATAAATAGTAGTTGCAAAAGCGCGATTTTTATAGGATTAAATTTGGGAGCCTAAAATTTGAAGCTTTGATGTAAAATTTTTATTAATTTATCTATTCTTAATTTTTATTTCTTAGTTTATACATTTTACAATGAACATTTTATCGTTCCTGTAAATATTTAACTCAAATGAGTATTTAATATAGAGTTTTAGGCTTGTAAGAAAGAGAGAGAGATTTTAAGAGCATCGTATGAATTTGTATATATCATAAATCACACACACACAGAGTTTCCCAAACTTTAATTCCTATGACCCGATTATTTTTAAGACTCTTTTGTATGACTTACCAAAAACGTATTACTTATTTTGAGATTTATAGTTAAATTAAGATATTTTCTAGATACCAATGTAATTCTCATGTGCTTTAGTAATTCTTATATGAAATCATTACACAAATAAACGCGAAAAGGAAATTTTAATAAGATTAAATTATTAATGAGAAGTGTGAAGGTGTTACTAAAAACTTTAAGTAAGTTACTAAAACTTACTTACTTACTAAAAACTTAACGTTCGGAGGAAAAAACGATAACTGATATTTTTAGATCCGTGTTTCGATTTCCTGTATCTTTCCGTGTGCATTTTTTAAAGCAACAAGTGCTGAAAATTCAGCTTCACACTTATAGAAAGAAAATTGCAAACTTTCGGATACCTTTTATAGGTCACGAACAAAGGCATCAGAAAGTTTGTAATTTTCTCAGCTAAAACTGGTTACTCTTGACGACTCGACGGCCAAAAAGTTCACCAGTGATATTCTTTCGTACAAGTATTTGAGTGATGTGTCACACTACCGTTCAGTTATATATTCAACCTCTGAAACTCGCAATTTGGTAACGAACTCTACATTTAATGTAAATGGACTCCTTGTCCATCCTTTGTCACGGTTCACTGAAGGAAACGTTTCTTAAAATTATTCTTTAGGCATAGCAAATTTTCCTTGATAGCAGTAGAAATCTCATCCCACTATGATCTCACATTATAAGCATAATGCAATTCAATTAGTTTTATAAAAGCTTTGTAATCAACAACTTTCGCCATTGCAAACTCAGTTTTTTTGCAGCAACTACAATCTTCTCTTACACTTTAAAAGCAATAACATTGTTATTTTGCGAAGCCAGATTTAAATAATTCAAAAAAAAGTTGAAAATATCTCAAAAATATTCCGCATCGCCTTGCAAGATAATTCTTCAGTATTTTTTATAACCCGGATCCGGATTGTGACCCTCCTTTTGAGAAACCGTGTAACAAATAATGCGGTTTTTAGTTAATGTAAGGAATCTATTGACTCAATTTTCTGACTTTTTAATAGCATTTAGGTGTGGATGAATGGTTAAATGACCAAATCCAAGTTTCTCGGCCACTTCCTCTACAAATGCGTTGAGAATCGTTTCATCAAATTTGCAGAACGTTCTCTTCGAGCTCTATTCTTCTACCAGGAGGAGGCTCTTATTTTAGACTATACTTGCCGAATCGAAATTTTTCGAACCACTGAAAAACGATTTTTGTCCGATCTCCCCATGCGTTGTATAAACCTGCGCCAAATCTCTTCAACAACAACAAAAGTTAAAACGCCTTTATACAACGTCTCTTTTGATCTAGTTGATAAAAGCGCAGCAAAAAGCGACCAGTCAACTTTTTTTCGAACCCAGTGGACTGGGGTTCGATTACTGGCACTCCACGCACACACGTCAATTGGCCTCCCCTCCACGTGGTCAGAAAACACCTAACACCGAAAACTTAATTGTTACTATTTCTCTCACTTTTTTCTGCGTTATTACCTCATGAAGCAAAATATTCTCTAGTATCATTCTCATTATAAAATTTAAAAGAAATAATTTGCTCTAAACTTTCCGAAACTAGCTCTACTATCAAGAACAAAGTAAATTTACAACTTGTTTTTACAGTGGAATGATATAGATAGTTTATTCTTTCCTTCTTTTAGTTCATGTGTAATTATAATTTCAAATTTTAAAAATGTCCTAAGGAAATGCATAACTAGAGATAATATTGCTTTTACACAAAGACAATTATGTTCCAAATAAATTTAATCTATCCCTGCAGGATATGATCTCATATATATATATGTGTGTGTGTGTGTGTGTGTGTGATTCTGCTACAGAGGTAAAAACCTAATCGTCTTTCCATCCCTGAGGACCAATTGAAGATCCTAAGAGATTTATTGAATCATTTTGGACCCGAAGAAACAAAAGATTGTAAAGAAAATAAACCTTTATTTCTAAACGTATTATTTATATAATGATCCAATACTGTAACCACACGAATTTATTTTAATACTGGGGCATTTTTTTTAAAATCTGAAAATGTGTTCCATGTTTGTTGTGCAATTCTTCTTAATTTTAAGGATAAAAAAATAGCATTTATTTGTTTGATATAAGCAATATCAATCTATATCTTATATAACGTACTTAAAAATGTTCTAATATTTCCTTCTCGTAGGGTTATGTGTTAGCTATTCCATCAAAAGAATACCATGAAAAAGTTCTCACTCCTTTACCACTCGACAAAGCTGGAAAATTCTTGAAAGAATGTGGCAAAAACAGCTTCCTTCTTGATCAAGATGTCTCTGGTAAGTAAAAGTACCCCTTATAAGCTATATACCTGCTTTCGGAATAATGAATGGTTATTCTACACTTTCCTCTTCAAACCCCTCTAACATTATGAAATAAATCCGACGAAGAAGGCTAATTTGCATCCAATGTACATGCGATAACTCGTGCGAGAGCTGTTCAAAAAGTGCCTGTTTTTACCGATTGATGACTTAGTTAAGGCAAGTTGGTATTACCATTGACCACTGCCATCTGTAGAACGGTACTGAAACAAATGTGACCCACTTCATCGCTCTCGTCGAACTGTCGCCGTTATTTTGTATCGATGAAATCTGGATTCATCATTATTCGTCTGAAGCCAAGCAACAATCAAAACAATGAGTTGCTTCCGACTTCAAAGAAAGCATAGGCTTTCTCAGTGGCTATAATGTAAAGTTGGAATTTGAAGGATGCCATATTCGTGGACGTTGTAGAAGAAAGAAAAAAGAATGAAAAAAATGCAATGATTTATCTTCATTCCAATCATGGGTATTTTTAAACTACTCTTGTAGATTCCCAATGCAAACTCAATGGCAAATTTATCATTAATTTAAATTATTAATTCAGGTTTCTGCCGAGAGGTTGCATTTGTCTTGACATTAGAGTACAACAATGGCGCATAAAAAACTTGCAAAAAAACGCAATGATTTACCCTTTTTCCATTCCAATTACAGGTATTTTCGAACCGCCCTAGCAGATTCCCAATACAGGATCTAAATTGATGATTAATTTAAATTATTTATTTCAGGCTTTTGTCAAGAGCCTGAACTCTTCATTTACTTGACATCTATTCATTTTACTTGACATCAGAGTATAACAGCGATGTATAAACAAATGATTAAGAAAATACACCGATTTACCCTATTCCCATTTCTCATTCCGATTCCCAATGCTGGATCTAAATGGATAATTAATTAAAATTTTTAATTTCAGGTTTCTGCCGAGAAGCTGCATTTGCTTTGACATCAGAGTACAACAATGGTGCATTGCCATGCCAATGTGACACAGATGGCGCCCTGAGTTTCGAATGCAATGAATTTGGAGGAGCGTGCGAATGTAAGCCCCACGTCATCGGACGTACCTGCTCGCAGTGTCGAACCGGATATTTTGGATTCCCCAACTGCAAGCCTTGTGACTGTCCATCCACTGCGTACTGTCAGCCAGTCACTGGACAATGTATCTGTCCGCCAAGAGTTACTGGAGATCGTTGTGATGCTTGCGTCCCTTATACGTACGGTTTCGACCCGATCATTGGCTGCGAGGTGAGTCTATGGTTGACTTTATCTAGCATTTTTCGGTGTGGTGTTGACATATATTTTAATTCATTCATAGGTTCCGTTTTTTATGTCAGTCCTGTTTTCAAATTTGCAGTTCCTTTAAAAGTCATATAGTCAATAACAACAATCAAGTTCATCCGTCTTCAAATCAGATGCATCCCTGAACAAATCAGATTTATCTTGTTTCAAATTGGATTAATCCTGCTAAAACTCGAATTCATCCATTGGAAAATCACATTTATCCTGTTAAATATTAGATTAATTCTTTTGCAACTTATTCCTTCAGAAGAATCTGAAAAAGGATTAATCGAATCTTTCGTATCTGAGAAGGAATCATGTCTGTGATCTTTTTGGAAATCAGATTCGTCTGTCCACAAATCGTGTATCTGTCTGCAAATCATATTCATTCTTCTTCAAATTGGATTTTAATCCCTCAAAAAATCAGATACGTCAACCTGATAGTCGGATATATTTTCCAAGCATTTTTATGCAGCAAAACCCTTCTTTTGAATTCTATTTTATCTTCAATTTTTGCAGCATAAATGAAATTAATGGAAAATTATTGTTAATAGAAATTGTTAAAAAATGTCATCGATAAGTAATCAAAATAAAATAGTTATATATAGACTGTCAAAATCATTTTTGCAAAACGAGAAATTTATTAACATTTTGGGATATTAATGAAAAAATCTTTAATATTCAAATACTAATTTTGTCCAATTACTTTTTATTTTGAAATTCGAAAAAGGTATTAACAAGTCGTGTTTTTGAATATTCCTCTCAATATCAAGAATACATAAAAGTAAAAGTCAGAGTGAAAGTTTTTCGAAGTTAGATTTCTTATGATTCTGGTTTCTAGAGCTTTCCTTTTATTTCTGATCCTCTTACTAAACCGTAAAATACACTTTAGCATTTCTTTTAATCTTGCAAACGCATATTATTCATATTTAAATTATACATTGTTTTAAGCAAATTTATCTTTTTTCTTTAAGAAAAAAGATTACAACTGTATTTCAACGAAAGTTGAAAAACACTTTATAGGCAAAAAGCAGAATTCTTAAATGCTGTCCTTGAAGTAACTCAACTATTTCTTGAATAATTTTCTTTGTTAGAATAAAAAGACTATTCTTTTCGATAGTCGTCACTATTTATGTGTTTTTAGTTATAATATAGTTAACATTTCGTTGTATTTTTTCATTGTTCCTATTATAGTAGTTCATATATTTCATATATCTGCAGCTATATGACATTATAGAAAATAAAGAATTGCAAATTCTTCGTTTTTTAGAATATGTCACGGCTGCCTGAAGTAAAGGAGACAAAACTTAACCTTGAAATAAAATGAATATAGTTATTGTGTAAAGAGATTATGTAACTATATATACTGCATTAAACATGAATACAGAGGTTTTTTTTTTTTTAAAAAAAAAAAAAGTATCGGTTTCTTTATCATAAATCTCCTATAAGCTTTCTGTTCCCATGTATAAGAAAATTATTTTTTTATCTACTGTAACAAAATATTACAAGATTCATTTTTATATTTAGCGTCATTTTTTTTAAAAAAAGAAATAACAGTAATTATTTAAAAAACTGAAACAAAAATTTGGAATACCAATAACAATAGTGTTATGAGTTTCATAAGTTATTGTTTATTTTGAGAGCTCACAATTTATTACAAAGGAAAGTTCAGATATTTTCGAATCAGTAATTTGAAACACTAAAAGAGAATCGTAGAATAACAAAACCCTGAAATAAAATGGTACAATCTTTCAGGCATTCGTGAGAAAAAATCCAAAATTATTTAAATATTTTTAACGATCTTGCTTCGATGTAGTATCAAGTGTTTTGCTAATATTTTAGCATAAGTTTTATCGGGAGATTGTGACACATCCATCGCCGAAAGTGAGACATAAGCTCCCCAAATGAGTAAAAATCCCACTAAATAGCTGTTGTATACGATAGAAAAGTTGTCGAATTCTTTTCTTTATATATTTGTTAGCTCCTAATAAAGTAAAAAGATGCGAGAGGAAGTTCTGAGCGAATACGAGAATGTAGGAGAGAAGCGACGTGTGAAGTGTGACTTTGTAAATAATTTATTACCACAAATATAGTTCTTCACATCATACTTAACCAGTCATCTTTTTTTTTTTATTTTGGATTTCATTCTGAACCATTTGAAACACGGGTAGTGAGTGCGTGTTACCCTGATTGCTATTAATTAAAAATAATGACGATTAATTCCCCGGATTGCTTACTTTCTACCAATTTGGAAAGTTTTATGAATTTGGGTAACTTTGGAGTACGTACATGTTTATTGAAATTAAAACTTCCCAACTCAGAAGACTGTTCTGAGTGTTGCATGGGTCATAATGGCATGGAATTTGGACGAATGGGACGAAGTTTTCCTGAAATGCTTACCCCAAGTAAGCTCTGACCTTCTATCCTGAAAGCTGTGTAAAATAACATGTCTTTGGCTTTTACAATCACCCAGATATTATTTAATAATTAACAAAGTGATTGCTTAAGGAATTTACATATATAGATTTTATATTAGCTTGGAGAAAATTTGGCAGAATGGTGCTGTAAAATAAGAGGAAAATTGGTTTGGGTTTCAGTTTTCTGTTTTGGTGGTACTGGTTCCTTCAACTTGTTTCATCTTTGGAAATTTCGGGCAGTCTTCTCAGGAGCCAATATGACTTTGTTCAAATGCATTCTGATTTGGGTTTGTTTCTATAATGTTGCATTCATTCGTTTGGTGATTTTTGGCACATTTTAGACATCTGACGTATTGAAGTTGCGTGAGGAGTGATGAAAAACAGTTGCAATTTATGCACTAGGTTGTTCTCTGCTTCTTTTTGAATTGTTCGATAATAATTGACATATGTAAACAAAATTTGATTATATATATATGTCTATGGCCTTTTCTGTTTTTTAGATTACTATGAGGAAAATTGGTAACGGAGCTACAATTTTTAGTTGACAGAGTCGGGCTGTTTTCTCAAATTTTAAATTTAAACTACAGATACTTCTGACCATGCGCTCAAAAATTATTAAAAATAAAAAAAAATCTTCTCAGGCTGCTTATTTCGACTAAATTATCTATCAACGTTCTATATGCATCTCTCGTCAACTCTTTCTGATCGCAAAACAGTGTGATCCATGGCGAAACGCCTTAAAACAGCATTAGTTCGCACACAAGCCGAAAATTGCTACCTTTCACATATTTTGAAGTCGTGGGTTATTCTCGGTAGATTTCAACTTTTAATGATCTCTCTAACTAGAAGTCATACGGGGTGAGATCAGGAGAGCGAAGAGGTCAAGTTATTGGAAAACATGTATTCAGGAAAATCTTTACAGATTCACTGATATCAACGTTGTTAGAAAATGGCGAAATAAATGCAGAATTACCCCTGATCGGCTATTGACATTGTTTTACGATTTGAAAGGGTTGAGGACATGCACAGAACTAGAAGATACATAAGTATATATGGAACGTTTTATTCCCTCTACGTCACTCAGGGTGAATCTAAGTACATTTTTTTTTTGTTTCTGAATAAATCTCGAACGCAAGGTATGAAATATTTTTTTGCCTAAATTTCATGTCATTATAACCTATACAACGCCTTGCAGTCGTTTGGATTGGGAAAGTTTATTATCGACAACTCTGTATTTTACTTCAATTTCTTTCATGTCAACAATTTTTATTGAAAAACATACTATTCCACAGTATCTTAAAAGCATTTTTCATGCTTTTATTTTTTTAACATTGTGTTTCTAACTATATGAACTTAATCTGAAAATTCCTGTAGATTATTTAACATTAAAAATTATCGTATATTTTTGGTCTAAAAGACTCTTCTTTTTACGTGGCAAAATATCTAAAAATTAGAGAATGTCTAATGGTCTGAAGGTAACATTAAAATACGAATCTTTATTCTATATCAAAGCAAATGGAGAAGTACAAGCATTGATTCACAATAGATTGATAAAATAAGTACAGAATATCAATGAATATAGGTATATAGGGTAATTTTAAAGGAGTATCAATAATTGTTCAGACACAAGTAATATGAACAGTGACAAGAACGAAATGAGAGATAATATCGAGAGTGAAAATGAACTGGATACTATCAGAGAACAAATAATTTTTAACAATAGGTGGAAATTGAAGTAAAAATTATTGGTTGGAAAAAACAAATTTATGTTTTATTTGTATGTCCTTCTGATCTATAAATAAAAGTATGAATAACAATCATTTTAAAATGAAAAAACAACTTTTTTAGTATTTTTAAAAATGTGAATAAATATTTTTCTTTATATTTTTATATTCAATTTAACACTTGGAATAATCTCAATCCTGTAATTCTTCTTTTAAAAATGAAACAGTAAATTTACTAGCCTTTATGAAATATTCTTTTCTAAAAGATATCTCATAAATTTACGATTTGTTTATGTTGTACTATATATATAAGTATTGCATCACATAATTGTTATGTCTACGTATCTAATTTGTTTATTTTTTTAAAGGAATGCAACTGTCATCCATTAGGTGTAGTAAATGGAAATCTTCAATGTGATTTAGAAACAGGACAATGTCAGTAAGTTCTTTAAACATTAAAATTACAAATGCTTGCTTGTTAGGTGGAAGGCTTGACTGTTGCAAAGAGCTGTGTGAAGTGACGTTTATCAATGCGAATTCATTTCAGTTCCTTTTTAAAACGAAGATACAAACGATTCTTTATTACACGAGAAAGAATAATTTTTATGATAATTGCTGACACTTAACCTGCAGAATTTTCTTAAAAATAGATTTAAGTTATTTTATTTTCAAAAATTTAAAGTTAAAAATATTATAATAATCAATTTTCTGACCCTCATTTTCGTACCAGTTTCGCAATTTTTTTTTATCAATGAAAAATTCTAGAGACCTGTAAGAGTCATTGAACATTGTTTATCTGAATGAAATTAAATGTACGAGGGAGTACCATAAAGTTTTAATTATTTTTAAAAATAATCGATGCATCTGGATAAAATTTGTTCTGCATATTAGTTTATTCATTTGTACATAATGTTGTAAATTACAGTTATTAATGTTGATGTGTTTCAGGAATCCGTTGTTTGAAGTATCCGCAGTATCGGAAAGTTTTAATTAATACTAAGAATTATCGAAATAAATACTTAATTTTTATTTATTATTCCTCTCTACATAAGAATTATCAAGAATTACCTTTTTCTCTCAGCTTTTCATTTGTAGGAAATCGTTGGAGAACTCTGCAGATTTAAATCTCTCCATAATGAGAGGTAATTCATTCTACGGTACAAATCAACGTCAATAGTTGTAATTTACATTATGTGCATATAAGGATCAATTAACAAGGAGAATAAATTTTATCTAAATATTTTGTTTATTTCATAGTAATAATTAAAACTTTACGGTAGTCCCTCGTACATTGTTAATATTTCATTTTCTTAAATATTCATTATTTTTTAACCTAATTATAATTAAATGATTTTTTTTCAAAAATTTTTTTTTCGTATTAAGTACAAATTAAATTTAATTCTGAAATGTGTTAATCTTGAGTGTAAGAAGGAATTGCTTAGGTAATGAACTCCATATTTCGATGATGGCAGGTTGATACAACGCGTATTTAAAACCGGAACAGTTAATCTTATGTGAAAATAAATTATTTCGTATACTGTCATTTTTTGAAGTAAAATTGTAATTATAGAGGAATCTCTCATGCATTTATTTCCCTTCAATTATCCCTTGAGGACTCAAGTAATGTCATTTGATTTGAGATCTTCTTTCAATAAATGAACTGTGACTTATGTAAATTTGTATAAGAAGCAATGGAGGGTGTAATGAATAGGACTTATTAGAAGATATTTATAAATATTTAGAGTTTAAAAGTGGGAGAGTGGAGGTAGAAAATGATTAGTAGATTACAACGCCAAAGCTAGACGAGGATTTACACTAATAAAAATAAAGTGATAGGATTAAATGCTAGTGTGAATTGAGGATCCATGACCGAAAATTGAGTAGGATCCTGCGCACAGCTTTGTTGCTGGCTGGTTCCTACTTTATTCAACTATTTATTTAAAGATTGAAAATTTCAGTAGTGGTAGAGCAATCAGTTTATAGATACACAACCAGAATATTACCAAATAATCTTCGAGTTGAAATAAACAGAATAAGTAAATAACGTAGATAGAAATTAGTAAATTCTTGGAGATTGCAACTAAATAGATTAGATTGCAACTAAAATCTACTGGAAAGTTCTGTCCATTTTTTGAAATAAACGAATCAATACATTTTCAATACATTTATTAATATTTACTGAACAATATAGTGGCCACGGTAGCCTAGTGGCCATGATCGCGAACTCGCGGCTAGCAATGTTTCGTCGAGTCATGGATTCGAATCCTGATGCCGCTTAAGACCCGCTGAGCTGAGTAGCTGGTGCACGTGAGATCTACTCGAGGTCCCAAGTCCTCCCAATGGTGTTGTGTCGAAATTTGGAGAGGGAGGTATCAGTTCAGGTGTTGTCCTCGTGTTTGGCAAAGGCTCAAAATTAAGAGGCCCGTCGCCAATAGCCCTCATGTTGTTTCCTAGATTTATGTTAATAAACAATTAAATCAAACTAAATATGAACAATAATTTCCATCGTTATGTATGTCTTCTCCTCACCGTAATCATCCTAAAACCGAACTTCAGTCTCAATAAGAAAATGCCGTGTATAGAGGAATGCGTTAAGAGGTCCAAACACAATGAGTTTCTTAAGCCCAACGAGAAACTCAAATGCAATGCATTATCGACATTTTTAATTTGAACAGAAGCAGCATCGCCAGGCCATATGTTACTTTTGCGTTTAGCTATAAAATGTAGAGTTAGGCTGGGAAATTCTATCGCAATCCACCCGCTATCTCCTCACTTATCGAATGTTAGATCTGTCTGTTTTTATCTTATGTCTTTCCCAATTAGTTTGGATAACATTTTTCAAATAATGCCACTCTAGAATGGTGTTTATACATTTACAAGACTTTATTACAATTACACATTGAGTAAATACTTGGGATGAAATATCCACGGGAAACTCGCAACAAGTCTCATGTCTCCGTTCCTCTTTTCCTGGAGTGTCTGTCATTAAAAAACACAACATTCTACTACACTGTCCTGTCGATTCAAGAGAGTCAGATTTAAAACTATGCTTTATTTATGGAATAACTGTGGTTGTGGTAATGATACAGTTAGTTACAAGAGGATATGAAAAGTGATTTTTAGACGTAAGTAGGTACTATTTATTAAACACCTAACATTCTAAATTCATCCAAGGGCTTAAAATCGCAAAATGCAAATTTTATTTTTCAATGAATCAATTTTCCATAAATCTATATTAGCATTATTGTCTTAATTCAATCATATATCATTTTTATGGTTTACGGGGTTCTTATACAATTTTTTTTTTTTTTTGAAGCTTAGTGAAGGGGGCATTTTTTAGGTTTTCCAACGGCGTCGAAAATGTTGGGGCTGAACTAGTAAAAATGAAAATAATATTGTTCGGTAAATATTAATGTATGTGTTGAAAATGAATTATCTTTTATTCAAAAAACAGACAGAACTTTCTGGTAGACCAACTTGTTGAGATATTAGAAATAATCCTATCGATCTTCGTACTTTAAGTCAAATCCACTAAACATCTAAAATGATAGTTGGAGAAGCTCCTTCTTGAGGGAAATAATATAAATCGAAGCAACAATTCTTCTACCGATTACTTCCGAGAAAACAGTCTATATACTGAACTAGAAAATGCAGCCCACTTCTGCTTTTTGCACTTTTGCATCAATAGTTTCGGAGGATGAACACTGTGAAAAAATAGATTTGACAGAACAGAATAAATTTACACATAAAAAATATGCAACTGAAAATAAGGACGAAACTTACAATTTTGTCGCACCCTTGTATCATTATTTCCTTCTTTTGCTATCATAAAGTTTTAATAGAGAATCATTAAATAGCACACTCAGAAGAAGAGAAAGTCAGATGATAATCATTCTCTTTTATTCAGGTTTGGTATACTCTTAAGTTTTTTTTTTCTTTTTTTACTCTTTATATGCATTACTTACCCAGCTCGTCTTGTCAAAGTTTTGAATACTGCTTTGATCGATCTTGCTCTTACGAACCTACTCAGTTTCGAGGCCTAAGATAAAATAAAGTTGAGGGCTCGAGTTACTAACCTTTCGACCTTTCTATCAGAATTCACTCCAATGGTTTTTTTTTTATTTAAAGTAGGTCTTCTGCCGATGTTTTACTCGTTAACTTCAGTTCATAATCTTCTATCACACGCGTTGATTGGGCAAGGGATGTTTTCTACCCCGTGGTGGGGAGGACAGTTGATTTCGAGCGCCGGTGGCGTTTTAAAACCTTGGCCATTAGGTCCGAAGAAGTTAGTCCGGTTGTTTTTTGAAATTCTTTTATCAACTTGATCAAAAGGGATTACCACTGTAGTTAGTTATTAAGGTGTTATAACTTCTATCATCGTTGTTGAAGAGAGCCGCCGCTAACTAAACGGCCAATTACCACCATAAGTTCGAAATTATCCACCCCTTATTTATGCAACACTTTGATTCTATTCGTTAAACTACATAATTCTAATCAGATCTACATAGTCACATTTCATTCATCGGAAGCGAATTTTAATTTAAACAAAAAAAAATTTCAACTTATTTGTTAGTTGAAGAGCATAATACGAGTAAAACTCATGTCATAATTTCACTTATGATTCATTTCCAGATGCAAATCCAACGTTGTTAGCCGAACCTGTAACAAATGTAAAGCTGGTTATTGGGCGTTCCCCCATTGCCAACTCTGCAACTGCGATCTGCGCGGTAGTACCGAAAGCATATGTGACGAAGATAGCGCTCGATGCTATTGCAAGGTAACGCTCTTCAGTTCTTGTTTTTGGTGGATCCAGCATTTGATCTGAAAAAATTGGTTCTATACAAATTTCCTTAATTTAGGACAATGTGTATGGAGATTCGTGTGACCAGTGCAAGCCTGGAACGTTCTATTTAGAAGAAATCAACCCACTGGGGTGCACGAAATGCTTTTGTTTTGGAACAACTGATAGATGCTCCAGTGGATATTTGTTCATCACGCAGGTGAGTAGTATGAAATGTACAGATTAAATATTCCCTTTTTTTCATTTGCTTAAATTTATCAGAAAATCAGTGAAGATAAAACTATGTATACTTGAAAATTGGTTGATTGACAGTTACAACAGTTATGTTGTATGAAGACATGAATTCAATATTAATTTTCCTCCTATGTTAAACATACAGACGAATCCCGTTAACTGCTTGTAGTCAAGATTCCTGGTTACGAGACTACGAGTTAAGTGAACCTCAAATTACAATATCAACATAAAATGAGCGATAATATAAATTCCAACATCAATATTAATTTTTTGCTTTATGTTGGCACACTTTGGGCATTATTTCAAAATCCCTTAATCAGTCAATCGACATTATTTTTAAATGTTACAGAAATCATTTATATAAGGGAAATTTTTTTATAATTCTCAAAAATTGACCTATAAGAAATGGTTGAACGTACATCTCTCACTGACCACAATATCTTAAAAAAATTCTCTTGCAAAAAAAGCCAAACCAGAGTATTTGCTTTTCTGAGGAATGGTGCTTCATATCCAATCCAAAAAAGATAAATAAAAAGTATTAAAATGTCAAAAATTATCTTTTCTTCATCTCCAATTAGTCGGAATTTTATCTTCTCTCAATTATTACGAAAGTCACCGTCTTCACTTTAAGATTGGGAGACTCCCTCTCCTTTGTTGATTCCCCATCTTGCCACGGACATTCAAAACACGAAATTTACCTCACTCTTTTTGTTTCCTTTGTATCTTATTACTTTACCTCCTCTTTACTTGGATAGTGATCCGGTTTTTCGACCGCCGCCTTGATTCAGAATTCTTTGTTTTGAGCTTCCCGGGCTCTTTTTAAAGTTTCCCTGCCCGCTCAAAATTTCGTTATATTCTTTTCAGCCTTTTCTTTGTTGCTTCGCTTTTTCCAAGATTAGCGATGGGTTTCAATCCTCTTTTTGACTCAGATCTCTGATCGTCCATTTTGGGAGGCATTTTAAGGTTATCTCTCCTGTTTCTCTTTCGCTAGTTTATTGTTATATTTTAGTCCTGGTTTCGTGAAAGATTTCTTCTATACTACTGCGCTCTTTCTTTGATTGTTTTATGTACGCAAGCACTATTTGACTTAATTCTTTCTCATGTTTTTAATTTATCTCCCTCTGAGTATAAGTTTATTATTACAAATCGGAGTTCCATGGCACTTTTATCCTAATATATATATATATATATATATATATATATATATATATATATAACACATCGATCAAATAAAGATGTATTGAAACAAACATTTTTTTTTGCAGATTTTTTTTCATTCATCAGCCTTAACGCGCTTTTGTTGATAGCAGCGCGTTACCAGATCGTTCAACGGCGCAGTCTTTTTTTTTTTTTTTTCCGAAAAATTTTTTTATTCTTTTTTCGCAAGAAATCTTGCATTGCGATAAATAGCGATAAACAGATGTCGATTCGTTGCTGTTTTGTTCCATCGAAAATGCGCGGCACCCACTTGGAAACCTTTTCACTTCAAAAACCTTTTCTGATCCAGTCGACTTAAAATTTTGACACGTTTCAAGCAAAGGTTAGTACTCTAGAAAGACCTGGTTACTGGTTTACTACGAGCGCCATCTCTGGGTTAGTCTCGGGAGTTATTGATCGATGTGTTATATATATATGTACACTTTTTTCTAAGTTTATATATATTCGTAATAATCCTCCAAGTCATTCACAACAAAAACTACGTAAACATTATAGATGAAAAAAAAGCTTCGTTTTCTTTATTGGTAATTTTATATCTTTAAAATCGATTTAGAGAAGGAGAGAATTAAAAAATCCATATCCTTTACTCAAAGGAAAACCAAAATAGTTAGTATTTTTTTACATTTGTAAATAAGTAATCGTCGCTAAACACGTGGAAATAATAAAATTAATAATTGTAACGTGGAAATAATAAAAAAAGTTGCATTATTGTCAGTAAATAATCACAAGTAAATATTTGTGAAAAAAATGCAACTAAATTTCGTTTGAAGAACAATTTTTTTCGGCATTCATAACAACATGATGTAAAACACAACTCAGTTCCTATATAAAATGAAACAAAAAAAAATTTGGACCAAAAAAATTTGGCGATTTTTTTTTTGGTTGCGATTCATTTTTACACATAAGAACCGTTGGCGCTCTGGCTTAAATATTACTATTTTATCTATTTGAATGCAATAAAAGTGCATCTGAAAAAGCAAAACATAATGAAGGTTTCTACGGAATTACGTTTTCCCATCCAATTAGAACATTTTTAACGACCGGAAAACACACAAATGAATCATTACAATAAGAGGAAAATTGTTTTTAAAAATAAAAAGGGGAAGTGCAATTCTGCAACAATCTTCATTACTTTTTGAGCTTTCGGATGCACTTTATTGCATTCAAATAGATAAAATAGTAAAGGTTTGAGAACGAAATATAAATTCCATAGATTTAACATAACACTCACGAAATTAAAATGGCCGACAGACGAGAGCTTTAAGAGGGTTATATTTATTAATATATATATCGAACATTACCCTTCGTAAATATATTTAGAAAAACAGCTATCTGTCTATAAGATGTTTGCCTATTTTAGAAAAGTAGTTTGTTGCATGTTATTTTGATTGACTATTTCACACAAGTAACCTTTATTTTTTAAAAAAATAATATAAACATGTGATAATTTTTTCATAGATTTATTCAATGTCCAACTGGAAAGCGAATGTCTTAGATATTGAAAGCGATATGGCAAAAGTGGATATGGAAGTTTCGTTGTTCGAAATCGAGGATGGCATTCAGGCTTATCTCTCCCTACTGCCTGGAGGAACCCTGTTTTACTTCTCAGCACCGTCACAGTACTTAGGAAACAAGGTAACCTTTTTGAAAATTATCTAAAATCTAAATATTCATAGGAAGTAACGTAACATTAAAAATTTATTTGAAGTGTAAATAATTTTATGAATTAAGTTAACGTTTATAAAAATTATCTGAAATCTCTAGTAGGAATATGATCTGAAATTTAGATAATCGCGAGAGTAATAAGTGCATATTTAAATTCTCAATGATCATTCGATGCATGTTTGAAGTGAATTCATATGAGAAATTAAATATTAGCAGCACATGTCATCATGTTTTCTCTTTCCAGTTATCGTCTTATGGCTCCAACATAGTTTATACGCTGTACACATCAACTGACAAAAATTCACCAATAGAAAGCTCTGTTGGCCCGGATCTTATATTAATTGTGAGTATGATATTTTGTTTTACCTTTCCTTTTCTCTTTATGAAGTACAAATAAACAGGATATATAAACAGCCAAATAAACAAATAAACTTTCAATCGAGAAGTAACGAATTTATTTTATCTTCACACGAGAGGAAGGGAAATACATCGGAATTGGAGGCGGAAGCAACACACGCCCACTGTTTCCGAAAAACAGATGAGTTGTAACAGAATGTTTTCCCTTTTTTGTTTTTCCAGGAAAATTAAATAAAGGATTATATAGATTACATGGTAAGAGATGTAGGGATCTTTAGGTATTTTGCATGGAGACTAATTGTCTGGTTGGGAATATCTATATTGGTTCAGTACTTAGGAGTCTAAGCATCGCATAAAATCATTAATTACACACACAAACACACACACATACATATATATATATATATATATATATATACACACAATTAATTTATATGCAATACAATTAATACATATGCAATATCTTAAATAGTTACTTTTCTGACTAATTTTTGATTGATCATTAATTGAATCTCTAAAGGCACAATACTTAAACAGTGAAACGGGAGCTACGCGTATTCATTTTATTTTTAAGCATGAATGGCTTGTTTGTTGAGGCATTAATCTAAATGGTAGGTAAAAAAAAATCGATCAAAAAGATGTGGATCGATAATGAAGCCAGTTTTTGACTGCTAGAATGTCATCCTCCGAGGGAAAAGAGCTTAAAGTTGTTTTTTAAGCTTAGGGATTAAAGAAAAATGATAAGGTAGTCAAATAAGAACAATGAGAAATATATGGAAAATTTTCCCTAAACTAGGAATCCAAAAGGTTTTGCTTGAAGAACCGTATACGACCTCACCTTATCATGCAATAGCAGAGCTCCTTGAGACAATTTGTGACGTTGGCCTCTTCGCGACCTTCTCTTTACTAACCTCGGATACTTTTCGGTAACTTGAATTTCATAAAATAACAATTCATAGCAAACCAAAATGAAACTTTTATTAGGTAAATTAGATAAAGATAAGAAGTGTAGTGAATTGAATTAGAAATGATGATATACAAGCGAAACATAAATTAAATGAAAGAGATAGAAGATGTGCAACGACAAGGTGATAGATGTGCAGACTGAAGTGAATAATCATAATTAGTCATTGATTTCAGGAGTAACTCCTTACCAGAAAAATAGGGGTCAAATTTGCAGTGATTCAGAGATGTTTGAATAGGAATGAGCGATTTGGTTTGATAAGACTTTATAACTAGATTATAAGCTAGGATTAGCTGATTTAAGAAAGATTCGGGAGAGAGATCTTGCATATTCTTCATTAAAAGCTAATAAATTTTATTGTTTCCCTCTACTGTTAATTCAATCGGAGTCTTGATCTTATCAATTATTTAACAAAACCTTAAAGTGGCTGTAGAGCTATATAATGAAGAAAATAAGTCACAAGTTAATCGGGTCTCTTTGGCTACGAATAACCTCCTAAAGTTACTCATAACACTCATACTGTATACTGCATTAATTTTGCGATATATTTCATATGATGACATCATTTTAAGCTTCCTGTCCCGAAAGAAACAAATATCTTTTTTTTTTCTTTTTTTGGATCATTCGCCATTCTTCTCGAAATTTTAAATGGATGCTAAATATGTACACATTGATTATTCCTGGCGAAATAAATTAGTTAAGAACTTTAACTGCTATGAGACACTATCGACATCTATTTGTGATAATGTAAACAATATATTTGATGGAACAATAATTTTCTTTAACAATATATCCTTGTATTATTTTGATCTGTAACCCATGATTTTTTTTATTATGTTCCAGGGTAACAACATCACTATTGTTCATGACCATATCGAACAACCAGCAGATGGTATACCATTCACAGTGGAAGTCTCTCTGATAGAGGTGAGTTTTATTTTCGTCATCCGATACTGATAGGACAGATTCCTGTTCTCATCAATTATGTAATGAGTTATTCTTATTTTTCAGCATGAATTTCATCACATTAGTGGCCGTGAGGTTACTAGAGAGCAGATGATGATGGTTTTGGTGAATTTGGAAGCTTTACTGATAAGAGGTTCCTATTTCCAACCCGTTGAGGAAATCAAGTACGTTATTTGAGTATTTAAAAAAAAATTGAAATTGGCTTAGCTATCTTCATTTTCACATTTGCTAACATTTCTTTTTTCGGCATTTAAAATGAAGATTTTTTTTATTAAAGAGTTATTCAGTACATAAACTGTATAGAGCTGTCACTATCATTAATACGGTTGATGGGATTTTACATTGCGGCATCTTTAAAATTGTACATCTTTAAAAAAACAGTTTCTCGCCAAATCAAATTTGTCAATACTTTTGACGAGTGAAAACGCATTTAAAGTTTCAAATTAATCGAAACGTTTATTGACTAAAAAACACTAATAACTGAAAAATCCAATTATATCGTCAATTCTGACTAGGCACGAAGATAACTTTATATTGAAATTATTAACATGTTATGTTTATTTATTTATAATAATTATCACGTTTAACTAAAAAATTGAGTTATTTAATGTAAAAAGTTTTGAAAAAGTATTTAAAAGTAAGATTTTAATTTTTTTTTAGAAAATCTTTAATATCGCTGATTTACTTTTCCAGGTTGAGTCGTGTGCTAATGGACACAGCTACTGAAAATTACATTGCTGATGCTCCTCAAGCCCTTCGAGTGGAACAATGTCACTGCCCACCCAGCTACAGGGGAAGCTCTTGTGAAGTAAGATGCACTTGAATTTAATACTAATAAATGAACTATGTATTAAGAAGAAGAGAACTCTGTATGAGAGAACTATTTATGAACTATGTATTAAGAGTCTTTCAAAGATATGATTTTTAAGGGAACATAGTAACTTTTAATTACCAAAATATCGTGAAAAAATATTTATATTTCATTTTAATTATGTGATTTTTCTAAATATATGTACATAAGATACATTATTTAGAGAGTTAGCAAAAATTTCTTAAATTTTTTTCTTTAAAAATTTTTTTGAATTATTTAAATTTTCGGAAAAGTCGGGAATAGCGTGTCCCCTAGGCGGTTGGCGACTTTTGGGAGCGATAATGATTTAAGTGTGGTGATTTAGGTTATAGTAACCCTAAGCATACTCAATGCTTAAGCTACTCACGTTTGGTGATCTATCTAGGAAATCGCCAAGTTTCGTCGCCAATCGCCTAGGGGACGCCCTATTACCGACTTTAACCAAATTTTCTTTAGCAGCGTGCTTTGTCATTTCATTGACCTTCAAAACATCAAGCTGCTTTTTCTTAGCTTTCTATTTGTCATGACGGTCATGCACTTTAAATACTAAGCCTTTTTTGCAACTAATATAAAGTTTTGAAATATATTCTAGTTGTTTTGTATAATATGTTTAATAATTCCGTGCATGGAATAAGTATTAAGATAAATAGGGATTTTTTTATAAAAAAAAATCCACAAAATTAGATATAGTTGGTTTTTTTTACATTTTTTCGTAGTAAAACTGTTTATTTGCTATCCAATTTTCACAATTCTTTGCTACGCGATTGGAAAGATGTTTCTATTACTATAAATATCACTAATGTACAATGAAACCTATGAGCAGGAATTCTAGAATTACTTCTGATAAATGAAGAAAAAATTTGTACAAACATATTGAAATTTACAGAAGAATAGATATAATTTTAAAATGTTGAAAATTTTAAAAAAAATAAATAAATAAACTGAAATTTTAAACAATTTTTTGTTTAAAAATGAAATTTTTTTTCTTTCTTTCTGAAATGAATATTTTATATTTATTCAAAGACGGTAAATAAAATTTTTTTAAAAAGAAATTTAAAAAAAAAAAAATACATGGTACTGTGATCCTAAAATCTGATCCTAAACTGCAGTTTAGCCCACACCCTTGGCGCGGTTTTAAAAGTTGCCATTTAGGCAATTTTTGAAATAGCGCCAATCGCGTAAATGCGTAGAGGGCTAAATGAGAGAATACGAATTTCACAAACCTATTTTGCTCGTAAATCCGACAAAGCTTCAAAAACTTCTTAACCATTTTCGCGAATTCAAATTGACTCCCTTCCACAAGTAATAAAAACTTTTGCAAGACCTATCATTGCTTTTGCGTCATTTTCTGGAAAATCAAACTGTATTCACATTATAATAAATATATATTCCCAATGAATTAATCCATCTGTTAATTAAACATATCAAAATGAATTTTAAAAACATTCTTTAATCTTCTAGAATAATGAAAATTATTATAGGATTTTAGAATAGTATGAATTTTAATAATTACGCACTAATTTTATGTTTTGATTTCACTGTTTTTGTCTAAAATCTCTTAATATTCCCTCTGAAGCTCTTAAAAATAAATTTAACGAAATATTCAATCAAAATAAAAATTACTTCTAGTAGTTTACTAAAAGAATCTTTTCAGGAATTAAACTAAAAATATTTGATATTTATAATAAAACAATATCTTGCCTTAAAATGGATATCAGAACGTAATTAAATGGCACATATTAGAATTTAATTACATTAAATTTTTCATTCAGCAAATAATTTTGTAATAATTTTATAAGCAACTTCTTAGACTGATTCTCTTTAAATCTGATGAGACAAGTCCTCCCATTTGTGTAGTGAGTACTGAAGTTTGGAGAAGGAAGAGGCAACTCAGAGAGCGTCCTCACATCACTTGACCAAAGTTCAAAATTACGAGGTTTGTCACCAATAGCTTTTGAGTTGCTTTTAAGTGTGACGTTAGTTATCAATCAATCGTCGTCTTAAAGAAGCCTTAAGAGCAGAAACATTTTATTATTTCATCACATAATGAAACAGACGAATTTATGCCCGATTGGCTTCTTACACTTTCAACTTCTTTTTATCATACAATAATTTTTTAAAAAAAAATTGTGAAAATAAGTTCTGTTGTTCATAAAGGAGAGTATGTAAAAATATTACTTATTTTTTATCCATACTAGTGTAAATTCAAGAAAATATCAGCCGAATTGCAAATTAATGTTGACTACATGAAAATGATTTAGAGCTTGCCCCTTTCACAATATTCTCTTTTTCAGCATTTGTTTTGTATGTAATATAAAGATTAATAGATTTTTATTCCTTTTTTACCTGTGTAACGTACGTTAGAATACTGTTTCTAAAAATTCATGTTTCGGGTATAAACGATCAAATGCTGATTTGTGTTACTTAAAAACATTTGTTTTTCAATCTTTCAGGAATGTGCTCCTGGTTATTACCGATCCAAAACAGGTCCATACTTAGGTTATTGTGTTCCGTGCCAGTGTAACGGTCATGCGCAGACTTGTGATGTAAATACAGGAAAATGTATCGTAAGTAATAAATTTAATTTTAATATTTTTCATTTTTTTCAACTTTTATGCTAAAAATGAATGATGAGAATGTGATTCTGTGTCTTCATAGCAGGTCTTACGAGTTGTCCATGTTAAATGATACGTACATCAACAAATTATTTAACTGTATGTAATTTCGGTGCATTTTTTTTATCGTCTTAAGGCTCTCTTGTCACCTAGAAATCGAATTCGTGTTAATCTTGTGGAATCTCTTTTTTTTTTTGTTCTTAAATCTAAGCAATTACATACATTTAAATGCAATACAATGCATCCGAAAGATCAAAAAATAATGTAGGCTTCAGTCGGATCCCCCCCACACACCAATTTTCTAAAGTGAGAAAACGATTTTGTATAAAGATGAAAGATAAAAAAAAATCGCGAAAAAACAATTACCGCGAAAGGAATAACATATATTCTGAAGTAAAAAAAGAATTATATCTAATAAGACATTCTGTATTAACTATTACAAAATTCAAGTTCATCTATACCAAGAATCAAAGTTTACAATTAATTTCAAAACCAAAAATAAAAAATTAAAATGTGAAGGAAACCAAAGGAAAAAAAAAATTACATTATGACCTATAGATTGAACCTCAAAATGGTAGCATTGGATATTTTAAATCTATTTTGATGGCAGAAAAAAAATCAATGTTTTGATAAAAAGAAACTCTTTGATAAGAAAAAAAATCCTTTGGTGGCTATTATAAATAAAATAGAAAAAAAATCTCGCTGGTTAAGACTTTAAATATTAAAATCCAAAATTAATTTCTAAAAATTACAGGTACTTATATAACTTTAAAGTGTTAAGAATTTAGCAAAATTTTTTTTTTCGAAGACTATTGGAGGGTATTAAGCTATAAATGAATCATTTTTATGGAAAAAGAAGCAAAAAATATTTTTCAGGCCTTTCATTTGATTACTTCAGAGTTGCTTATTAAACATTTATCCATTTATTTTTTTCAGGGTTGTCAACATAACACTATTGGAGATCATTGTGAACAGTGTGAAGCTGGATATCATGGAGACTCCACCCAAGGAACGCCTTATGACTGTTTGATCTGCGCTTGCCCCTTACCTATTGCGAGCAACAAGTAAGGAATAATTTACACATTGAAAGTATTGATTAGGGTTTTTTCATTTTCATTAGTTATTTATATACATATAGTACAGTGATTTTACAAGGTCTAGTCACAGACTCAGTAAGTGATTGAAAGGTGGTGTTAGGATTTTGTGACCATGAGAAACAGCAGAGCATCACTTAAATTGATGAAGATTCCGAAGTGGAGGGTCTTGCTGTCCGATGAACCGATTCAAATCTTCCCAAAGATTTTCATAAGGATAAGATCTAGAGAATTTAGAAGCCAGAAGAGTAACTGGAATTCTTCCTCATGGTCCTTGAAATATGGTATATTTTGGCGACATGGCATTTTGGTATTTTCTTGTTGTATGACGCCAGCATTCACATTTGCCCGAATTCACATTGCTATATATGGATGTATCAAATCAGCAACAATGGATAATTGTGCAAAGCTATTGAGAATACTTTTCCCAAAAACTCGTAGCATCCAACAAAACATGTCCAAGACCATCACACTGTATCTATCTTGTTGGTAACCAACAATGTTTCTTTGTCATTTGTTTTTTGATTCCTCCTAGCGAATGTACCAGAACCCATCGATACGATTCATTACAAAATGAGACTCATCATAAAAGGCAACCTATTTCCACTGTTCTAAGGTCCAATTCTTGTTCTGAAAAGCAAATGGATGATGTTTTTTGCGATGCATGCTTGTCAACATGGGTTCGGATGCCTATACTTAATAAAGGGCTTTCCACAGTTGTCTTCAATAGATTTCTGGTATCAAATCAATGAAACAACGGTAGAGAGTCAAATCCCTCTTAACTAGATATTACAAGCGACACTCACCTCTGTTGTTAATGGTCCTTGTAACCCACAGTTTGAATGCTAAGACGTTACATCCAGGTCATTTTCCTATGTATTGTATGTAGTCACTATGACATTAATCGAATACATCACGAAATCTGCGGTTTCCGAAATGCTGCCACCTCGTTCTCAGTACCTAATTATCATGCCTTTTGCAATACGTGCTATATCCCTTGATTTACCCATTGCGGTATAAAATACGAACAGGTAGTCTGTAAACACTTTTATACATCTTCTAACAAACAGAGTTATCGGTCTTGCCAATGATTTGCCACAACTGAATTAACATGAAATAGCTCGAGGATCATAATAAATGGCTCGACTGAAAATATTCAGTCTATAATTCAAACTTTTTTTTATTTATTTATTGCCAAAAAAGTTTTTTTAATGCAGTGCGTAGCAAACAACAGTTTTCGCCACCAAAGAGACTCAGTTCTTTGCAACGCATTGCGTAGTTTTTTTAAAATTATGTTACGTGATTGCTTTCATAAAAATGTTTAGAACTAAACTGTGCAAAACAGGAATAAACTCTGAGATTAGTTGAATGATAATTATAAACACTCTTATGCAAAATTTGGGGGAGTTATATCGACAATATCTTTCATATCACTAATAATTCTAAAATTAAGTAAGATGTTAAGTAATTAAATAAAGGATTGTATATAAAACATTCACAAAGAAGTAAATATTAGTCTAATTTCACAAAAGATTTTTCAACCGATACTATTTACACATGCTTTATTAATATTATTAATAAGTATGTAAAATAATCTCAGGAATTTAGGTTACTTGAACGCTAATTCAGTGGTCAAATCTTAACATAGCAGTTTGGCGTGATTTTGAAAACCGCTCTAAAATGGTACCAAGAATGGGGTTTTCAAACTCGCAGTCGTTTTAACAGGAAACAAGATGGCCTTTTGTGAGAATGACAATGTTGTAAACCTTGCAGTCGTAAAGGAAACATTTAAAAACTACGTAAAAAAAAGGGAAAACACTAAAAAGAGAAATTGAAAATTATTGAGCTTATTCTGAAGAGACGTCTGCTTCCAACAGCGCGGCCGCGGTAGCGTAGTGGATATAGCAGCGGACTCGTCGGATTGGCGGTTTTCGTCGAGTCGTAGGTTCCAGCCCTAATACCACTAAAGACCCGCCGTATATCTGGGGCTGATGCCCGTTAAATCTGTTGCGGTCCAAATCTCTGTAAATCTGTTTCCCCGCCATGCTCTCCCGTTGTCGTGGTGGGGGAGTTATGAGAGGGGATGCCAGCTCAGATGTCGACCTCGTTACTAGACCAAGGTTCAAAACCACAAGGTCTGTCTCCATTAGCCCTTATTTTGCTTCTAGAGCGAAGTTAATAATAACCAACTAAACATTCAATTACTTCCATTAGCGGGAAAAGGGTTGCCAAATCACGTTAATCAAACAAACCGCGCAATATTTAATTTATTGTTTTCAAACCAATTTCATTCGACTCTTTTTCGTGATAGTTTTTTTTTTCTGTAGAAAAACCCATTCAGACGTAAATTTTCATTCACAGAAAATGGTGACAATCACCTTAAATAAGCCTTTCTTCTGCTTGGTAACGATGAGACTAATATTCCGCCTTGGCAGTATGATTTTCTATCGAACTCTCTTGACTATCAATCACTTTTACCAAACAAACAGTGGGATATTCAACATACATTTTCAAACTAACTGCATTCGAATTTCTAACTCTATTATCATGCTGATTTTCTTTTCTTTTTTTTTTCCAGCAAAACCAAATTTTTCAAAATTCGCGGTTCTCAGTGATTCATCACAATCGGATTCAATTAAGCGAGAAAAAGAAATAGTATCGAAATTTTCGATCTTTTTATCGGTGGGTTACCAGAAGAAAGGTATTAAGAAAGTTACTTGTTGAGCGATGTATCGCAAAATTGTTTCCTTTGCCAAGCAGCACGCTAAAATAAGATCCAACCAACAGAATTTTTACAATTATTACGTGTGTTTGGATACTTGAAAAATCGTTTTAGGATAAAATTACAACAGTATTTACAAATGAACTTGTTCTTAGACAAATTTTTTTCCGACCCAAAGATTGAAGGTTGGAAACTCCACGGGTACTCAACGCCAACCGACCTCATTTGCCAAGGGGTAGAAAAACATCCCCCGAAATGGCAGGCAAAGCATAAGCAGCCGAATATCCATTTAATTTCACGAATATCTTAACATTTTCTTCTTTCTTTTAGTTTTGCTGAAAGCTGTGAAGTATCCCCCAGTGGTCAAGAAATCAGCTGTGTGTGCAAACCTGGCTATTATGGAGCACGATGCGAAGCGTATGTGTTCCGTATTTTAGAATATTTATCTCATAGCCTAATTTTATACAGCTAAAGTAGAATATTTATCTTACCTAAATCTTACACAACTAAAGTACTCCTTTTAATTCACTGTTGTTTTTGCGCGATTAAACTTTCATCCGTTTTTTTACCAGATGCGCCATTGGTTTTTACGGTTCCCCAGAAATCCTCGGAAGCACCTGCCAACCTTGCCAATGCAGCGGTAATATTGATCCCAGCAGACCTGGAAGTTGCGATTCAGTCACCGGACAGTGTATTCTGTGCTTGAATAATACGTTTGGATCTGCTTGTGAGCTCTGCGCGCCCGGGTTCTATGGAGATGCTGTCAGTATAAAAGATTGCCGAAGTAAATATTATTATTTGTTAAATCAGAAATAGATAACCACATTGGCGTAGCTATGGTGGGGGGAAAGGGGTGGGACATATGTCCAGAGTTCATCCAATTTATGTTACGAAATTTTACAGCGAAATGGTTTCCATTCTTAAATGCAGTAAAAAGAAAATGAAAAAAGCTTTCGTGGACTCGTTACTCCACGTACTCAGAGCTACATTAGTATTAGATTATCTTTTTCCTATGATTTTTACCTGTTTTTTATTTCGAGAAGCACGTATTAGTTCTATATACCCAACAAACAATAATTTATCCAGTTCTAACATGCTTCTCATCCAAAAACATTTTAGACATTATTATGATGTCATTTTGACAATTTAACTTTAAACTCAGAGAAATCTTGGAAGTCGATGTAGAAAAGTGCTTTAAAAGTTTTAAACGTTTAAAACTACTTAAAATTAAAAATAGGAATATCCCCCCTAAAAGTAATAGTATTTTAAATGCATTTAAAAGTTTTTCTCTTACTTCCCAATTGATTTTGGCTAACAGGAAATGTGGGGGGGGGGCCGAAATCTCCAGTTGTTCTTGAGTACTGAAAATCCTCTACGCCTCTGGGTAACCGACTTGTATATGCCAGTCATACTTTACATAAAAAATTTCCAATCCTAGAGGTTGATCTTCCGAGTTCCTTTATATGAACTTTCATTAAAATACTATGAATGCAAATTTTAACGCCCGTGCTATATTTCTATCTCCTCGTTGCTCCGTTGCAAGTAAATAATTTAAGTATCACTAATCAACAAAGTAAATTATTAATAAAGTTAGGCAGCGAATGAAAACGTCTATCCTAATCGTACTACATCTGTGAATACTTCTATATACGCGCCGGACCCTAGTCTAAAGAATAATATTATAGTTTTGTACATAACTGTAACAGATCACGGGATCGTGAGGTGACAGATGAGGGTCCAATTCACTGATTCTATGCAGGATCCTATGGTTGGAATCCGATAACTTCTCACACTTGTCAATGACGTCATTATTCCTTCGTTTAAAGCTTCCATTCACTTTCTATGCCATTAAAACTATGGTTTCCTACGAAACCGGTGCCATTATTTAGAGGCCACAATATTACTGTGGATGATGCCGCAAAAACGTTGTCTATGCAAATCAGTGGCGTGGTTACCTCTCATTCAACACTCTTTAGAAACTACGCCATATGGTTCACATAGACAACGTTTTAGTGACGTCATCCATCGCAATATTGTAGTCGCCAGATAACGGCTCCATTTCCTAGGAAATTATTGTTCAACTAACATCAGTATTAAATTCTTCGCTGCTTATTAGAGCAAATTTTCTGTCCCATTTACTACACTTCAATAATTTACATAAGTCAAGTTTCATCCATTTGGAAAGATTTTCATTCAAAGAACGTCATATAAAAGTTTCTACGGAATAGTTGAAAGTAAAAGCGCCCTCCACTGAAATATATTTGTCATATTATAGTAATTTATCGATACTTTCTTAAAAATGAAAAAATAACATACATGTTAATGTTATAACAATAAAATGTTTTGTAAACACACGAATCTTCTCGATTTTTATTTTTCTAAGTCCATGGGTATGATATTTTTCGAATCCCAAAATATCATCGCCATTATTTCTCCGGCTGATGAAATCGTTTTCGCCTTCTTTGGAGCAAGGCGCCGGAAGGAACCTTTTGTTTTGATTATTGGTTATGTTTTCTGATGTAAAATATCAATAATATAAACTATACTTTTACAACTATTTTGGGTTATGGCACATTTTTCTCAAACCATAATTCAATGGCACTCCTCTTAGATTAAGTATACCAGATTTTATATAGAAAAATAAGGACACACACAAAAGTATTTTTAGAATTATTTTATTAAAATTTGTTAACATATTGATGTATTTGTTAATCAGTAATTAATTTATTTGATTGTTTATTAACGTCGTACTTAGAAGTAACCAGAGGGCTATTGGCGATGAATCTCATAATTTCGAATATCGGTCAAGTGACAGGGATGACACTCCTCGCCCTCCCTCTGATACGTCACTTTCAACACTCATCTCCCTTCCTCTGGTATGACATGATACCACCCTCTCCAACCTTCCACACTACGCCTCAACAGATTTAACGAGCATCAGCTCTACTGCATTGAGGAATTTTACTGACTTCAGGACTCGAACCTACGAGTCGACGGAAACAACGTCGGCCTCGAGTTCATGAACATATCCACTAGGCAACCATGACCCTGTTGCTTGATGGAATACATTATTTAAGATTAACTTCCCGGCCTAAAAAATGTTCCATGTTAGCAATTGCAATCCCATCCGGCAATGAACTCAATTCTTTACGCTTTATAAAAGCGTTCCAATACCTGTTTCCACTCAACGGACTTGAAATTGAATTTCTTTCGTAGTAACTACAGCTTTCTCAAGCAATTTTAAAATAAATAGCATGTTAATTTGTGAAGTCAGGTTTAAATTATTCAAGAAATTTTTCAAATGAAAAGATATTCTGCATTGCTTTGCGAGTTATGATATCATGAAACGAAGTCGGAGAGATTCAGCTATATTTTTTTCTTTTTCGTGACCCATTGCAGGGTCGCTAATCTGGTTTAGAGGAAGGAAATTTAGACAAAGTATTTGTCTATAGGTAACATATTTATGTGATTAATGTATCAAAGTCACAAGTTAAACTGTATGCGAGGAAAGCCTTTTCAAATGTAAAAAAGGAATACATTTTGGTCATTTGATGTTTTTTGCCCCCACGGAGAGAAAGGACAGTTGTTTGTACTGTAGCGTTTCGAACCTTGTCAAGAGGAGTTGACCGGTCGCTTTTTCCTACGTCTTTATCAACTAGACCAAAAAAGATGTTGCAGTCGGGTCAGTTAGTAGTCGGGTCATAGACATTAGGTAAAGTTAGCTTTAAAGGGATTTTTGATTCCGGAAGATGAAAAATACACACGAATTTTCTCGTGCGTATCTAAAGCTAACGTGTTCTGCACATGTTCATAATGGTGTCAGTAGCGCTACTCTCATTCTTTTAGCGCGAAATGTGAATACACGTCATCTTTCAACTGTGCAAACACGCCTCAACCTCTGTATCTAGCGCAACTCCTTCTTGGGATTTTATTTTACGTCAATGTGTAAACAATAATATTATATTCATAAATAAGATTTTATAAATGTAAAATATGTACTATAGTACCTTTCATTCCATGAATCTAAAATGATTTCTCTTAACAGAATGTAACTGCGATGAATGTGGAACGAGGGAATGCGATCACGATACTGGTGAATGTAATTGTTGGCCAAACGTTGAAGGAACTCGCTGTGATAGATGCAGGGTAAGCATATCGAAATTTGTATACATTATAGTTGTTTTTGGATATAAATGCTAACAATGTTTAAGTATTGCATAAGAAAATTTTTCCCAGTTCTGCTTATCATCAAACAAATACGGATAATACTTGGAAATCATAATTTCGGGAACTTCGCTGCAGTATTCACCTCTGGACTGCGGATAGCTGAGAAATTTTCGAGAAAGATAAAAAAAAAAAAAAAAAAAAAAAGTTAATTTCATGCTAATTTTAAATACTTTCCTCTTTTTTAATTAAAAACAATGAAGATTTATTTTAATATTGAGATACATGTTCACTGATGTATCTGTTTCCGCAAAGAAAATTAAATTTATATACGAGTCTATGGTGAGTAATTGAGTGATGGTGATGTTTAATGGTGCAAGAGCCAGATATGGTTATGCTACACCAAATAAGGTGTAACTCTGAGCTTTAATTAAATAATTATTAATAAAGTGATTTGATTCTTTTTTATATGTCTTCATTAAATTTTGAACTTATGGTTGCATCAGTATTATTTAAATTGTAAGGGATGTCAACCGAAATAAAAAAGAGAGGGTTTGTACAAAGTTCGGTACGTGAAGCGTTAACGACTTTATGTATTATTTCTTCAGTTTAAATTTCAATCAAGCTTTCTGTAAATCTTTTGTGTAGGAAAATCATTGGGGCTTCCAGAGCTGTGGAGGATGCAGACCTTGCAACTGTGGTCAAGCCTCGAGAAGAGAACAGTGCGACCTGGAGACCGGTCAGTGTCCATGCCAACCGGGGGCTGGTGGCATCACCTGTGATTTATGTGAACCAGGGTACTGGAGATACTCAGCGGCGGGATGCATTTGTAAGTACTTGAAACTGAGTTTATGTTTGTTGTTTTATAATTCGCCTTGCACCTCCTAATTGGCTCCTGGTGAATTTTCTAATTATTCGAGTTAGTCTTTGGATTTTTTTAAAAAAATTGGGTGAGAGGGAACAGTGATATAAGAAGATAAATAGGTATTAAATGCTCTTTCTATTTTGTTTATTTATTAATTTTTACTATGGAGGTACAAAAAGTACCCTGTTAAGATTGTAGATTGCATATTAGGAATATAAATGGGGAGACTCACCGAAAAATTGTGAAGGGATTGTCCTTGAGGTTAATGCTATTTGTATCCCAAAAATTGTCGTCATTATTTTTCAGGCTAATGAAACCATCTTCGCCATCTTTGGAGCAAATTTACTGGAAGCAACTCATTGTTTTGACTGTTGCTTGGTTTTCAGTGTATAACGATGTCTCATCAAAGGCAATTTAATACGGAACTAATGAAATTGGATTTGGGCAGCAAATGACTGCAAAATCAAAACTAACTAATGAGAGTCACATTTGTTTTGGTGCCATTTAACAGAAGGTAGCCCACAATTATAATACTATCTTGACATAGCAACGCCACCTATCGCCAAAATAGGTACATTTTGAATTGCCCTCTTATTTATTTTGTAATCAAATAGAGAGAGTATTTTTATATTAGGAAAATCTTTCTTCCGCTTTTATTACTAATTTTTTGCTGGTTTTTCTGCAATTTCCTCTTGACCTTTAATTACTGCCTTTTTACTGTAAGTTACACGTTCTTATTTAATACGCATATTCAAAACTATTTTTAATTGTTTTAGTTTGGTACTCTGGTAACATTACAATCACGTTGTCTTAGAGTATTGTTTCTTTTTTATTACGTTGACGCATTTTTTGCTCTAAAATTTTCGGATTACCAATGGATTGTTGTTTATTTTAATGAATTCTGTCTGTTGTCAGAGGGGGGAAAGTCCATTAAGCACAGCTTATATGTCTCGTAATTTTGAACCACGGTCAGATACCGAAGTCAAAACCTAAGCTGGTGCAACACTATTCTTATCCATGTCGCACAAAAGCTGACAAAGGTTACTTTTACCCTTAATTAGCGTTGTTATTGGTCGCATTATGAAAGTTTTGATTCCTAATTTTTTTATAGTAAATACTCACTTTAAGTTAATAAATGAAATTTATTTTTAAAGAACAATTTTGAAATCTTCAAAGTATACCACACAACTTTAATTTATGCCGCAGAAATCAGGGATGAGAAATCGTACTGTACTATGTACTTTTCGTTAAAAATGGTTATTTTAAGTAATGATTAGCATTAATAATGTTATGTTAAAAAAAGATGTATATATCGGTTAACTCTCAAAGTATTTGCTTAAGTAAAACGCTATTAAAAAAAATTATCTATGGCCTGAAAGACGTGAAGTTTATAATCATTGTATGATATCGTAGAAAAAATTAGTCCAAAGTCACGAATATAGAGGGCGCTAGCATAGATAACAACTCCATAGAAATAACGGATGCATATAGCTCACACAATTGAGGTAAAAAGCATTATTAAATATTGCATTAGCATTTTCAACCCCTTTCCATACCATTTAGCTCGACGAAACTCAGGCCCAAGCGGTAGGGGACAACGCGTGGTAAACAGACCAGAGTGATGCTCGAAATCAGTTGCAACTGTGATAAAGTCATTTGCTTTACGCGATACAGCTCTTGTGGAACAAACACTATTTTAAATCTTTTTTCTCTTATAAATGTATTATGTTATAAATTTATTACATTGTATGACAAATCACAGTTTCAAAACTATGTTTCATAAATAAACAAAGAGTAATTCATCAGAAATTACTGTCTTCTGAGGGTCTTCAAGTGTGCCTTTGGCCTAAGAAATGTAATAATTCTACGCCTGAAAATAAATAGCACAGTTTAAACTATTGTTATTATTACAGACTAAGAGTCTCTGTTTAAAATATTAAAATACTTAACATAAACGAAAAATGTTAGAAATTTAATTATAAGTAAAGCTCACTTGAATCAATGTCTAATAGAAACATATTTATGCTCCAAAAATTAACTCTTTCCTGTATTTAAATGAGTCTGATTCGTGATTTTCACGTTTGGCCTAATTTTCATTCAACTAGTCTGTTTATATTTGTACCAAAATCTTCATTACGAGTAAGGCTAGTTAAAGTGCGGAAAGAGGTTAACATGCAAAAATAGTAGTGGTACTATTATTTATGTTACTGTGATTGCAAAATGCATATGTTACCGATTCATGTCATATATAACTTTGTCATGGGGTGTCACATAATAATATGTCGTCAGGCATATATTGTCCCGCACGAGCTTCTCATATCTGCTAGTTGTCATCGTCATGTTATCGTCTGAAGAAGGACTCCGTGGACGGGAAAGATCAGTTTACCTTGGGATGTCCGCGGTGTTTCGAACCCTTGACTACTATGTCCGAAAAAAAGTTCACTGGCCACTTTTTGTTGCGCCTTTATCAACTAGGCTAAAAGGAGATTTCACCATTGGGCTAGTTATTAAGCGTTTTAACTTCTGACATCGTTGTTGAAGAGAGCCACCACAAAATTAATGGTTTCGCTGTACTGTACAAATTTGGAGTACACGACAGCCACTTTAAGGAAGTGGTAAGTGGTAGTGGACATATCGAGGACTCGCAACTGTAAATCATGTTAAATTAAATATCTCATTTCACAATAATTACTTCTCTTTTAGTTTTCTCCCCATCCCCGTGTTAGTGGAATCAGAGCCCTCTATTAATGCGATTTTGGATTATCTGGGGTGGTATTGAAGGGCTTGGAGAGAGATATATATCAGCTCTGGTGTCTCCTTGTCATTTAACCGAGGATCAAAATGACGAAGTCTGTCACTAATAAACCTCAGTGTAACATTAATAAACAACCAATCAATGAATCAGGGCATCGAAATTTTTGCTTCCAGATTTGCAAAATGCTATTAATGAAGCGGTTAAAGCTGTCAATTTTATGAAAACGTACTCTACCGAATCCAGTTTGAGTGAAGATATAGACAGAATCTACAACATTTTACTTTTGATCACCGAAGATAGTTGGTTGTCCTGTAGTTAAGTCCAAGCCCGGCTGTTTGGACTCTGACATAAACTGGCCCTTTTCTTGGGAAAAACGACTTATTAAATTTCTTGGATACAAGATTCTCGATTTTGAATGGTTGCGAAGTATTGAAAAACTTAAAAAGATATTGTCTAATAAATCCTATCTTTCACTTTAAAAACTTGTAATATTTTTAAGTTGCCGACAAAATTGAATTCATGAAAAAAAAAAATGATTTGGGGACAAAAGGCATTAAAAAAGGACTGCTTGACGTATTCTAAACTCTTCACGATTTCTGCTCACAAAACAAACTAAATTTGACAGTGTGTATTAAGATAACTGAGTTCTTGAAAGGATTATAACCCTCACTTGAAAAAAATCCCTTTTTAAAGTCAGAAATAGATGGTTCAGGGGATATTTAATCCTTTCAAAGGAGTACTTTGAAACGTTTTCGTTGTTAATTTCCGAAAAATAGAAATTTGAAGATACTACTCTGAAGAAGCTCTTAAACGGAGCATTGTGAGCCTAATGAGGAGTTTGAGTTCATCATGCTGAACTTCATAAAAAAAGCTTTATTTTCGTTATTCTAAAAAAATCCCTATTTTTGTCGTTGTTTGCTAGTATGGAGCTTATATAATATATGTGTATATATATACACACACAAGAGATGTTCAAATGAAAATGTACGAAATGACATTGTGGTTATAAATGAAGACTTTATTCAAAGTATACACCATAGTCCTGAGCACAGAGATCAAATTGATTAACGATCCAAAGGATTCTTTGTTTCCAGAATTCCTGTGGCCGTGATGAGACTCAGTCTTTCACAGCGTCCTTGAGTTCGTAGTCCAAGTTGACACGCTTCCCTTTCAGATAATTTTTCAGGGATCCAAACATTTGGAAATAGCAGGAGGATGTGTCCGAGCTGTATTTCCAAAGGACCAGAAGCCTTGGTCCTTTGTTCTTGATGGACCTGCGTAGGCTTAAGAGTGTCTCACAGTGCACATCGGAGTTAATGATTCTTATGTGCTCGAAAAATTCAACAAGTAGTCGTCAACTGGATGGCATTCTTCATAAGAGCCTCTTCTCTGTACTGCGCATGCGGGCGTCAACGCATGCTCCAATTCATAGCGGAGACTCCATTCGCATCCCTAGATGTCTCTCTACGTTCTCCCATAGTGGCATAGACAATTATGTAAACGGTTACGTTGTTACGACTTTTCGTTTTTTTCATTTGAACACCACTTGTGTGTGTGTGTGTATATATATATATATATATATATATATATATATATATATATATATAGTAATTCAATGCAGACCCCAAATATTCCATTAAGTTTTTTTTTTTTCAATCTTTGTGTTAATTGGTTTGCTTACTTCAAAAATGAAAAAAAGAAAAATTATGCTTGAGGAAAAAATAGGCCAATTAATTTAATAATTCACATATGCCTGTTTTGGAGAAATTTTCGATATCTGTAATAGGTAAATCAGATTGAGAAGGGTAGGGGGATATCTGAAGGATCCGAGTATGGAATTGAATGATTTATTGGAGGATGAATGATTTATTAGATTTATTTTTATGTAACTATGATTAAACAAATGAATTAATGTAGATATTCTGCGGATATCACTTAAGATCCGCCATGTTGCATGATGCATATTAAACTTTTTATGTGGTGTGGAAGTTTAGAGAGGAAAGGGCACTTGACTTAAATTGAAAATTACTGAAGTCCGCCACCAATAGGCCTCTTGTTGCTTCTGAGTGTGACGTTAATAAGCAATTACAATCGCATCTCATGGATTCAATAAATGAACAAAGTACTTTACGGCAAAATACATATGTTCATATGGTAAATATTTTCATTCGCCAAAAATTCTGAGAAAGATTTAAGCCCTCGAATTCGCACATTCCTGACATCAGAATAAATATCAATTTTTCTCCGCTTTTTCTCTGTGGATAAGACTTTGAAAAGAATCATAAAATACCGCAAGATTTAAAACCCGCATTTACGAAATGAAATGTGCGATTTTGAAGCGTTTCGATTTTCTTAAAGGTGGCAAAGTTACAAATCAGTTGTGATAAAACGCTCGTTTTGTATATCTGAGCAACGGGTGATCAAATACTCATTCCTGCACGTGCGAAACAATAGATGCCAGCAGGGTCAAAGAAAGAAAAACAATGGATGGTGTGAGGGCGGAAAAAATTTTATTTGCATTTTCTTGATAAATTTATCTTTACCGCTGCATAAAGGTTGTAAGTAGTATGCAATACTCGTGTTTCGGTTATCATTTATATGAATATGCTTTAAAAACAAAAGAAATCTATAATACGGCCTTTATCTTAATTGCGACATTGTGAAAGAAAATACGACAGTTGAAGCAGAATAAATTTTCCTTATACAAAAACCATTATAAATATATTTTCAGCACGAAATTTACATGAAAATTTGCACCCTAAAATTAAATAACTGCGCGACCTTGGGCTATTCGCGATTTTCTCTTCACTAAACTCTGGAATATTATGGTAATTTAAATTATATAAAATTACAATTCCTTCCCAAACCAAATTAAACTCGAATGAAATTAGTTAGGAAGTATAATGAATTGAATTAAGGGTAGTGATATATAGGCTAAATAGATTTGAAAAAGGATAGAAAAGAGAAAAAGAGTATAGTGTGACAAGCTGACCTAGAATAGATTGCATTGAATCATCGTAATTAATCATTTGGGTTGAAGCGACTGTCAGTTAAAATAGATTGATAAATTTGAATAGGCTGTAATAGAGATGTATGTGCATTGGAGAGAGGGATTTGGTAATCTAAGACTTTATTATTAGAATAAAAACTAAGATTGTCCGAGTTTAATAGAAGAATTCGAGAGAGAACGACCTAATGTATTCTTTGATAGTTAATAAAGTGTTTTTTCCTGCTCCTGCGTATCTTCAATTGGAGGTTTTAGCTTATTGATTGTATAATTAGAATTTAAAATACATTCCAAATTAAATTACGAAGAAAATACGTCAGAACTGTATCAAAAATTAATAAAATTTCCATTTGTGATTATATAAATTCCGTCCCTCATCACTTAAGACCTACTTTGCGTGTAACTTCCTAAATTTTTAATAAATTGAAATAAGCTAAATTTCATTTGAAAGGAAAAAAAAGTTGAAATGATTAAAAAAAATTGAGTCTAATCGGATCATAAGGTCTTTTAATACAAGGGACCGAAACTCATTATCAAAATAGTTTCTCTTTCGGCAACTCTTTGTTCAACTTCAAAATTAGATAACTTCAATTAATGTTACACATCGTACAAAAAAAGCAAAGAACAACAAACTCAATAATATGTAACACGAGGGTCGTTAAGTGGGTTCTTAGAAATTACAAGAGATGATGCTCGTAGCATAGAAAATGGTTTATTTTCCGTATGCATCATGACTCACTATACAGCTCTTTAGTCTCAGTTACTCGTATTCATAATCATGACACGTTTCATATCTCAAAAATTCTTCATCGTAACTTTTCCGGCCAATGAGACCATCCTCACCTTTTCTTGGAGCAGAGTCATTGGAAGCAGTTCATTGTTTTGATTGTTGTTTTGTTTCCGGTGTATGATGAGGAATCCAGGTCTCATCGACGATGACAACTTGATGCAAAAGGACGTCGACAACTAAATGCGGCAAATTTTGATTGGGCAGCAAATGACTCTTAAATCAAAACTTACTTAAGAATAAATGTCAAATTTGTTTCGGCTCCGTTCAACAGACGGAAGCACCCAATAGTAACAACGATTTACCTTAATGATGCCATCTGGCTTCAAATACGAGTTCTTTTTGAACTACCCTGGTACCATTTCGGTACAGTCTTAAAGAAATTGGGGGAGGTGAGGCACTGTTAATAGTTCTCTCTATATCTAATTTTCAGTTCCTCAGAAGGAAGTAACTGATATGATATTAACGAATCAGTTAATCAGTTTAATTTTTTTTAAAAAAAGAATTTTCTGTTATAGAATTTTTTTTAAGGAGGGGAAGATTCCGATCGAGTAAATTCTGAATAGGAATTCTATAAAATTTATTCAAATCCGTTCATCGATTCCAGATATATTTAGAAAAAAAAAAAAAAAACATTAAAAGGTTACTCACGAGGTTGGTCTAAAAAATACTTGTTTTCGACGATAAATGACTTTACTTAAGTGAATTGTAACGATATTCTCATGCATATTTCACTTCAACTTACTTTTTGAGATTCTATATGACGTTATTTGATTTTGAGACCTCCTTCTTGTAAATGAACCGTGACTTATGTAAATCAATCATTGAGTAAGAATGACTTAGCACTCGATGTTTATTGCCAAGATATATACGATTGCTCAGACTGAATGTGAAGTCGTTCTTGACTCGGGCCCATCTTCAAAACTTATAATCTTTTTTTTTTGTTGTTGTTGCAGACACGTGAGGGCTCCTACTTCACATTCGTAATAACATTTTATTTTCCTCTGAATCACTCTTAAATAATAATAAGTATGGTTTAAATGCTTGAATCCGTCTTATTCTTGGAAGAGTTTAATTATAATCAATTACTAAAATTTATGGAGAAAACCAGGAGTTTCGAAGCAGACGTCACAAAATTGGTGTTACCATTGAGTACTGCTGTTAAACGGCGACAAAACATGTTTGATACGGATTCATAGATTGATTATGAAAACTGCGGTGTCGAGTTGTCTTCTCCATTTTGCGCCGAGTTGTCATCGTCAATGAGACTTGGATACATTACTATCTATACCCAGGAAGCTAAAAATACTCCGAAGAAGGCGAAGATGGACAAAATATTTAAGGGGATGATTTTTTAGGATGCAAAATGCCTCGTACTCATAGACTTCTTAGAAAAAAGGGAAATGATATATGGACTTCTTAGTGAAAGGAAGGACGATCATGATTTCTTAGAAAACCAAAATTGAGCTTGGAGCTTTTAGAAACACAATGATGGATTTCTTGAGAAAACGATCAATGTACAATAATACCGTGAGTTCCCCCTTTTCCTCTACCGATACACTCTCTCTGAATCATTCTTATATTATGAATAACTAGAACAATGTTTATTATCTCAGTTAGAAAATATAATAATTACAATTGTCACGCTTTGTCCTAATTTGGGTAAAGTGACGTGATTGTGTAATAGCAAGCAGCCAAAAATCTTTAAATACTTTATTCGAACTTCGAATGAGTGGTGTCAAAATAAATATATAACGTGGAGCGGTTAACTAGTCGCATCCCTAACCAAACATTATAACATAGAATTTTACTTATTTGGGGACATTAAATAATCGACTTCAAATAAATAGATTTAACTCAAGTAGACTTTCAGTCATGAGATCTGACTCATTAAATAGCGTTGCTGCTGATAGAACCAGTGTAGTAACGCCTCTGTCTGCTTTACATCCTATTCGCTACATTTCTTATATAGTAAAGCTATATTTCCTAGGAAAGCGGAGCCGTTAACTGGCGGCCGCAGTTTTGAAATTACTGACATCATTAATTTTTCTAGGCAAGTTTTTCCTAAGAAACCATAGCTTCCCCATGAATTTACGTTCCGTTCGCATTTAACATTTTTCAAGAAACCACACCCTCTGGTTTATACCGACAACGTTTTAGCGACGTCATTTACCTCAATATTACAACCGCCAGAGATTTGACAATACTCTGCTTACCTAGGAAGTCATAATTAAAAGCTACTTTACATACATCACGGATCTTTCACAAGGTAAGGCTCTTGCATCAAACTTCGTAATAAAGCACTCCCAGAGGTCAGTTAAATGTAAATGCGCGTGAAAACCGGTTTCATTAATGATTCTGAACGAAGTCGGTACTACCTACCGGTGGGTGTTGAAGAAATCTATGTGTGCATTGAGAACTAACTGCACTCTACCTTGTATTACTTGCAAGAAGACGCTGAAAAGCTTGATTTAAGGTAAGGTGATCAATCGTCCTCCTTTAGAGAGGACAATCCTTCTTTTGTAGGTTCTGTCCTTCCTCGAAAAATGTCCTCCTTTTCAATATTTTAAAACTAATCTATCAATTTGTGTATTCAGAGATGCCGTGTCAAAATGTTACGCAAATGTTGAATACAAAAAAAAAACTTTTAGGATATATTCAAAAGTTAGGTGACTCGCTCAAACACGTGTTATAGAGCATGCTTTGCAATTATTTGAGCCTCTCCAGTCATATTTTTTTAAGTTTAGATAAATGTCCAAAAATTTTGAAATCTTCTTTCAATTGTGAATTATCAAAGATATTAATGAATTTTGTACATAACCAGGATTCTATGTTTCACAAAACGATTCAAAAGATTGAAGGTGAACATATTTCAGCTAGAGAAGTTAGTCTTATTTTGAACGATTTTAGCCTTACGTATAAATCACGGCTTGAAGAAAAATTTATTCCTGTAATAATAAAAAGAAAGTTGTCAACCTTAGAGGAATTAAATCCGAACATAATGCAAAAATGCACCAAGGAAGTGCAAAATTTTAACCAAACATGTTTCCAATAAGTCGAAGAATGGTTAGAAACAAATATCACATGAAGCAACAGTTTTCATTGGTGTTTTTTTTTTACTTCATCGCAAGTAAAATGGGTAGATATTGAAAAATGTGCTAAGTTTTTATCTAAAGAAATGTCTTATATTAAAATTGATGACAATTGTCTGTTTGAAGAAATTAGAAGACTGAATGTATATTTAAATTCTGATAAATTAAAACAGTGGGAAAATCAATATGTTGAAATTGATAAAAGATGGGTGAAAAATATTTAACCAATTCAAAAATAAACAAATTCCACATGAAAATTTAGTTATTGTTATTGAATTTATGTTGATGCTGTGCCCAGGAACTAATGCAGGAGTTGAAAGAGTTTTTTCAATTGGTAATAATGTTTGGACAAGTGAGAAATCAAGATTGAATGTTAGCTAAGAAGAATAGATGCAGCACTTACCATAAAATTCAATATGAAGGATATTTCATGAACCAAAATTTCCAATATATTGTTAGAAAATGCTATATTGACAAAAAAATATTCATTCAATGGAAAAAATACTCGCTTCATTAAATAATTAAAGAGATGTCCCAGCATTAGTGTATTTTTGTTTTAATTAATAAAATGTTTCATTTATTTTCGCCGTGGTTTTTTCTTAAATTTCTTCGTCCGCCTTATCATTGTAAAAAAATTGGTCACCTTATTAAAAGTAAAAATCATTGAAACGTGTTTTAACCAATAGTTATTAATACTTTTAGGTAAGATTGGTCTGTTTTAGAAGTTTGCGTAATGCACTACATGCAGCATCATAATGTGTGTGCGTATGTTTATGTTCCAGCTTCATGACAAAGATTAAGACTCCCTTCGACACATCACTTCGAATATCCGACAGCGCAACGTTAATCCAACAGATAGTAATAACTACTTTCCTTCTGGACGCTAGATTATTGCTTTTCATTCCATGGAATAAAACGTATTCGAAAGAGTGGAAAAAAATGTTTCTGCGTGATTTCTTTCTTTTTCTGATTTACAGAAGTATTTTTAAATATTTATTCAAGGTCTTAAAACTCATGACTATACGGTTGATTCTAAGATCGGGAATCGGTGTTTTTTTTTTTTTTTCTAAACATGAGGCTTCGAGTAGTTTTTTTTATGAGATGTGGGATAGTCAAAAAAGTGTTGGGAAACTAAGCGTCACGTAACTATTGTTGTACCTTCTTCAATCACTCTTGTGTTTCCTTGAAAAGTTTTACAATGCTCTCAGTGTATTTGAAAAAATTAATTTTGTCCAATTTTGATAAAAAATATGGACAATATTAAGAGTGTTTCCTCTTTATTAATGTGCTGAAATGTTATTTAGTGAAAATGGCGTTAACACAATTGCGTGGGCATTGATTGAAGGATATATGGCGTTAGGTTCAAAATATTGACATTATGATTAAAAAACAACTTTTAGTTTGTGATGGTGTATTTATACTACTAAGATATATTTAATATTTTTATCTCCTACTTTTATTTTAATATCCGTACAGAATTTTACTATCTACTTTAATAATTTATTGTTTGCTCTTATTTTGATATTCAATTCAATAATTGATTTTTGTGGCAGAATCGTCTATTTTTTATTTTTATTTATTTATTTTTATTAACATTGGCAATGTTTTTGTATTTTACAATGTTTTGTGAAAATAAGCATTCATTAGAAATTTGAAGAAAGTATTTTCTTTTCTTAATAGTAATTAGTTTCTATGGAAATTCGGAAATACGTTTACTTTATCCTAATTAATATTTATATTGGTGAACCGGTGATATAGATTGGGAAGAGATGATGGCTACCCAATATAAAGACTCGAAACTTTCGTCGTCGAATGAGTTCTCTACCAAAGGTGAAGGCATTTTATAGCCCAAACAAACCTTTATTAAAAAAAAACATGAACTCATGATAAAATAAAATTAGAAAAGCAATTTCAGTTTCTTAAAAATTTTATTTTGGAGGTTTTATATTGGTTCTAGTGGAAATCTTTGTCTTTCAAATTTTGTCTGAAATTTATATACGTTACTCGCAATGTTTGCGTCAACCCCTGAAACAATACGGTTGCTTTACGCATTCAGTTTATGTGCTGGATAAGGTACTAAAATGTTATCACAGGTTGTTGAACATGTTATAATGCCAGTTGCTCGTGATCCGCATTCGAAACACATTTAAATTTCTCTTGGTTAAAATGGAATTTTTATGTAAGGGAGGAGTTATGACAGTGAGTGCTTTGACTTGAGTTATTAGCCTCATTTTCATATTTTCCCTTTTGTTGATTGTTTATAGGCAGATGTATGAGTTCAACGCATTTTAGAACATTGTTTAATTTCCTTTAACTTTGAGGTTTCCAAACTTTCCGTGGATGTTTCCATTTATTATTATCGTAAAATATGATAAATCATTTTGACAACAAATAAAAATCTTCCTACGTAACCATTCAAACGAATAAGGAATAAAAATTTGCATCCAAAGTAAAAAGAGATACCTTATGTCACCTTGACAATAAAGCATATCTTTCTCCTTTGGTTGAGTGTGTTTCACATAATTTAGAAATACATATCCGTGTTTAAAGTATTCTGAATGTGAAGTAAAAAGAAATCAATTTGATATCACGACGTCTGACTAGATTTGAATTTAAAGTTTCGGCAATCCAATTTTGAATCAGTCATCCCAGGGTTTTCTTTCTCTTTTAATGTTCATCAGTTTCAGACTGCTTCTTTTACACTGAATGAAAGTAAACTGCAGTGATAAACATATGCATTAACTACATATTGTTATGTAACATAGGTTTTCCACAAAGTGAGTCACAACTCGGAACTGGGTCACGAAAAAAAATTGCCAGATGGCACTGCCTTTGCTCCATAATATCGTAATTTGCAAGACGATGCGGATTATTTTTGAGATATTTTTCCATTTTTTTCAAAAATTCTTTATATTTGATCTTACAAGACAACAATTTTGTTGTTTTCAAAAGGCAAGAGAAAGTTGTAGTTGCAACGAAAATACTCACTTTGAGCGGATGCAATTACAAAATTTTTATGAAGCTAACAGAATTGCAGAACGAGCTTACATGAAGTGAGTTCAATGCTGGATGAGATTTCAGCTGCTATCAAAGAAAGTTTTCTGAGCCTAGAGCCTAATCTTAAGGAATGTTTTCTCTCAATCAGCAGTGACAAAGAATGGATAAGAAACACTGTTTCATTTAATGTAGAATTTGAGACAGAATAACCGACGTTAAATGTTGAATATATAATTGAACTGTCGAAGGACATCATTCAAAGACATATACCAAAGAATCCCACTGATACATTTTTGGCTGTTATGTCTTCTAGAGTATCGAGTTTTAGCAGAAAGGAGCTGTAAATATTCCGATGTCTGTTGTTATGACCTACAAGAGTGAAGTCGGATTTTCAACACGTGGTTTTCCTAAAAAAAATAAATATAGAAACGGATAGCAGATAAAACCGCATCTGAGAATTAAGTTATCTCTTCCTCCAAACGTGAAACTTTTAGAAAGCATATAACAGCTTTACACTTTTCATTAATGATTTGATCTTATTGACATGTTTTTTTTAAAAATTATTTTTGTAAAAATTTCATACAAGATATTATTTAAGTACATTATATTACATGTTGAAATTTAAATTATGTTTTATTTTACCAACAAATCTCGAAGTAGGCAAAAGATTTTTAGTGGTTCACCAAAAATAATTCTAAAAATAACCGAGTGACAGGGAAAATTTTTGGAAAACCCTCGTCTAATTAATTTTAAGGAAGGATATCGTAAGAGTATCTATGCCAATGTTTAAGAAATTTTATACAAAACTTATCAGAGTTTTTCGGAAGAAATTTATATTCCGTTGTATTATTTTTTTAAGAATTCAGAATAAAAATAATTTGTATTTTCTCTCTGAAATCATATTTTCCGCTCTGATGTTATAATGAATTTTTTTAACATTGAACTTTTCATTAAGTAATTATTTTTTTCGAATTCGAGATGTGCGATTAACAATATAATTTTTGAGTCAAAATATTAAATTAAATGTTACATTGTCTACATATTGTTTTAAATTTGTAATTAAATATTCATTGTTTTTCTCGAATTTATAATGTTTAATCAAAGTAATTTTTTTTCAATTAAAATACTAAATATAACATTAGTCTCACATCACAACAAATTTGTATTAAATATCAATTATTTTGTTCCTCCGAATTTATGTTTGATAAATGTATAATTTTTTTCATTTGAAATATTAAGTATAATATTAGTCACACAACATAATAAATTTGTGACATTTTTTCAATTATAATATCAAATTAAATGTTACATTAATCGCAGAGTCGTAAATTAGAAAAAAAAAATATTAACAACTCCTTTAAATGCATGCAGTAATCTTAAAGCCCATCAGATTAATTCTAAGGTTGTCTTCCTATAATGTTACTGAATAAAATCTAAATTCAGCACATTTTCTTAGATTAAAAAGGGTTCCGATGTTACTATTGCGAGGTTAAGTCAAGAGCAACTTATTGACATATTTGAAAACAATTTACTACGAAATCCCGAACTCTCATACCGATTCGCAACCTACTTACTAACTTTCCCTCTTATATTCTAACATCTCGATTCTATGGAGAGCAGTATATTTTATTATGCTACTAATTTCTTTCTGAATCGATCCGTTTCTTTTCTTGTATAAACTATGTTTCATGCTCCATCTTCTATTTTTTAATTTTGGACTGATGTTTACGGTGTTGGCCCAAAAAGTACCCGTGTTAGAAATGGGTTAACTCACTGTGGTATTGTCAATCGATCGTTTTTTCTTTTTCTAAGAAGCCCTTCGCATCCCTTAAAAATTGTCGCCAAACCTTTTCCGGCCAATGAAACCATCTTCACCTTTTTTTAAAGTTAGTTCTTCGGAAACAAACCATTGTTTCGACTGCTGCTCGGCTTTCCGTGTAAAATTGTAAATCTGGACGGTGACAACTCGACGCGGTACCAATCAAAACTAACATAGGAATCAGTATCACATTTGTTTTCGCGATGTTCATGAAATGGAAGCACATTGAGGTGAAACTAACATGACTTAGCAATACCATTTGTTGTCAGAAATAGGTACTTTTTTAATAAATCTCGTTACTTTTCTTGTTCAAATGATAATACGGCACTATAAAATAAGAATCGTATTAAGAAAGTATTCCAAAAATTTAAGGACTCTGTATAATAAAGGGATGTATGGGTTGTTGCCCCATGAACTTATATTTATATTGAGACTTTTTTCTATCCACTAATGTGTTTCTAGTTTGTATTGTGCTCTGTGACAAACATTAGAAAAAATATATTCTTATGGCTCCCGCGTCTACCTGCCATTTTGATTTCGTGAGCGCAATGTTGATTCCATGGAATTTTTACTTTTCTTCTAAAATCTGAAGTAGTTAATTCATTTGAATGCAATGAAGTGCACTCGGAAGAGTAAAAATGAAAGTTTCTACGGAATTATATTTTTCTTCCGGTTTGTAAAAATATTTTATTTATTTTGATGATTCGTTTGTGAGTTTTCCGGTTTTTGAAAATATTTTCAAAAGTCGGGCAGTAATTGTAATTCAGCAGAAATTTCCATTATTTTTTGCTCTTTTGAATTCAAATAAACTCAATACTCTAGACTCTAGGGGGGAGGGGAGTAGAAATTCCATGGGATTAACATAGCGCTTACGAAATCAAAATGGCTGGTAGACGGGAGCTTTGAAAACAAACACGCCGTTTAAAAAGCAGTAATACATAAAACTGTTAGAATAGGTATCTTTGAATGTTGCACTGATCGTATTGTAACATTTAGGGATTATTTTAAAATTAATTGCATTGTTCTATTTCAGCTTGTAACTGCGATGAAAAATACTCTGCTGGAGCCGTGTGTAACGCTGTGACTGGTCAGTGCCAGTGCCTGCCGGGTGTTTTGGGAGACAAATGTGACAGCTGTCCGTATAGATGGGTGTTCGTGAAAAATGAAGGTTGCTTAGGTTAGTATTACTTCCAGTGTCATTAATGTACAGGGTTGTCCAAATTACACTCCCCCACTTCAGAGTGCTCTACTGGGTGTTGCATTGCTCATAATGTCCTAATGGTTGGGAAACAGACCCTTAAGATCATGCTCTCAAGATTTATAAAAAAATTTTAAAAAAATGTTTGAAGAAGTCACGGATAGTTGGCACTATAGAACCACAGGACACATATAACATCTACAAAATGTTACAAAACGTTCTATAGATGTAATATCAAAATATGTTACGTAGACAAATTATAGACTCTCAATGGCTTATGAGGAATGAAGACATTAGGAACTCCATTAATATCCCCACCCTTAAAGATTTCAAAGTTAATATTTCAAGAAAATTTTTTGCCAATCTTCAAACCATCGAGAATAGATCCCTCCAAAGAATTTAAGAATTTTCCTTAGACAACTGTATCGATAGACCAAGAAATATCTTGCTTTAAATAATTACTTAATTATTTTTAATTTTGCTCCTTAAGTTATTCTACCACTATATTTTTAATTCAAAATTTTAACAAAAATCTAAGTTTGAAGTAAAAACGTTGCTCCCCTTCGGAGCAACGATCCAAGCCAATAGGAGCGCCAGCTTTAGAGACGTCTACTCCAAATGTGTTTTGAAAATTTTTTTCTTTCCTCTCTGGCTCGTCACTAGAATGAGAAACAGCTCCCTGATTGGCTAATTACTTAAAATTCTCCCCTGGCACAAAATTAATTTCAACCTACATCATAACTTTTATGGCTTCTAATTTTTATTGTGTATTTTTCTTCGTTTAATGTTCAATGACGTTTATTCTTTTTAATGTTTAAAATCCTAATTTTTAAAAAGTAAAGTTTTAAAATAGTTTTTGCAATTAAATTTAATTTTCTGGGCTAGTAACAGGCCGAAACAACTCCTCCACAGTCATTTTATTGGAGGTCAAAGGTAGAAAAACCTTAGAGCTGCGTCAACTATCTATCCACGCAATAGATGTTATGTATGTTTTCCACAACCCTTTCCAATCGCAAAACGTGTTCCATAGCAAAAAGCTTTAAGTCCACATTAATTCCATGAATATATCGAAAAATAGTCTTTCAGATATTTCACGGTTAAGTTTTTTCTCCAATGTCCTGATCCTTTCAAAATCCACATTATTAGAAGTCTCAATTGGGTTAAGATCAGTCGAAAGAGGAAGCCAAGTTGTTACAAAACAACAAGTGATCACATGTGAATCGGTTTAGTTTGCCGTAACAGCTGTTAAATTCCAATATGAAAATAAGAAGGGCACTGTTCAGCTTAAAAATCGTTTCTTGCAGGTGATGATATGATTGCAGTTCTAGGAACCCAAATGTGGTTATGTGGGGATTCTTAAGGTTGTCCTTGCATACTATTTAAGAATAGGACCTGAAATTGGAACACATTTTCCGATAAAAAAGCAGTCGAACATTAATTTTATATTCTGACTTCGTTATTTTTTAGAAAAATATGCATTTTATAATACTCATTTATATCCGAATTGATTCCTTTTTTTTCTAGTGTAAAATCTATTCCATATTTCGTCTCCTATACTGTAATGCTAAATGACCTTTAAAATTTACGTATTCACTTGAAAAATTACGTACTTTTGGAATGTTCCTAAGTTTTGAGAATGCTACATCATAAACGGTTGTAATTCTTCATCATAAAGATCAGAAACATCATGAAAACTGGAACTATTTTATGCCCAGAAATGTATTTGAAGTTATAAGATTCTTTGACATTAGGCGACCACGTCTTAAGGGATAAGTCAAAAGAGAACAACCCTCAACTTTAAATATCTGCAAGATTGCATTTTCGACGTGTTTGTGAAGTTATTACGGTCTTATTGATTTCTACCGTGGAATGCACTGGTATGCGATTGGAAAGGATTGAGGTGAACCGCAAGAGACGTATTGTCGTACTGCAGCGCCATCTTTTGATGGAATTTTATATTATTTTTTTAATAAATCTTGAGAGCATGAGGTGAAGTGTTTGTTGTCCAAATTTTATGCCGTTATTCCCCATGTAACATCTTGCACAACCCTCTGAGTTGGGAAAATTTTGTTCCAACAACCGTTTTAATTGTAGATCGTAATATTTAGAAAAGCAGTAATCGGCCGTGTTTTCCCAATATTATACAACACATCACTGGCACGCGACAAAATTGTGCGTTTACTCTGTTTCGAATTCACAAAGTAAAATACTCCAATCTTTTGAATGTTTTCAGAGATTTGAATAATGTTTATAAATATTGATTGATTTAAAATTCATAAGAAAATGGATTCAATGAAGTACTTTTGCGACGAGAGCTTGCAGGGAGAATATAAACGGATGATGGGAATGAGAATGTAAGATTTAACATTTTATGGAAGGAGAAAATTGTCAAGATATTTTGTTACCATCAATATATAGTTACACTAATTGCTGTTGATTTTTTTTAACGTTTTACTGAAATTAAAGAGCAAACAGTTCTATGAATTGTCATTTTCTTTTATTAATATACCTTTCCTTAAGGGAGAATGAATTAATAAAATGAATTCTATTTATATGTATAAAATAATGGAAATAATAAAATTAATTAAAAGAGAGAGAATTATTTTTTCTTCTGTTATACCTCCTTAAAAGAGAGGTATAATAGAAGAAAAAATTTATATTTAATTTCAAAGTTGTTAATGGATTGTTATGAAAATGATTTGTTTGTTATTATGAAGAATATTAGTACTTGCTTTTGTGACGGAGAATTTTAAAAATATTTAGAGATATAGAATTTAAAATCTTAAGTAATATTTGTTTAACGCTGTAAGATAAATGAGCGAACTATTCTTTGGTAAAAAAACAAACACAAAAATATTGTGCTGCAAGTAATTTTTTTGGTAAAAACTATTCTTTTTTTTAAAAAAAAAAAAAAAAAAAAAAAAAAAAAACTATTGCGCTGCAAGTAATTTTTTTGGAATAAAAGATTTTTTGTTAAAAATTCAATTTTTTTTTAAAAAAAGGAAAAAAGAAAGAAAATTTTGTAGTTTTTAGAAATTTGGAACAATGATTTTATGCGAGAATTTTTCGTACATTAATCAATTATTTTTTAAAAAAAATATTTCGCTTCAATTCAAAAAGAAGGTACATCACGATTGGAATAATTTTTACCCTTACTCGTTTCTTCAAAATGCAGACGGAATTAAGGTACCATGAATTGTGAGATTTTATTTAGAATAAGCATACGTTTTGGGAAAGACTGTTATGCTTCAGTTTTTCAAATATTTTTGTCACAAAAACATCTTCATTCAATGTTAAATAACGAAAAAAAAAATTTATGGTGATATTTTCCCCCTCAAAGACAGAATAGACTTATTTTAAGAGTAGTTATTTCTTACACTTCATTCTCCTTTTGTTCTGAAATAACTGAACTTTTTCAGAGTGCGATGTCTGTGTGCACGGCTTGCTGGATGCTACCGATGCCTTGGAAGAATTGATTTCACCAGTTACAGAAGAAATGAAAGACGTTTCTTCAAGTTATTTTGCAAATAAACGATTGCAAAATGTTAATGCTACAGCTGATACTTTGAGAGTGAGTGGTTATTTTATTAGTGAAAATACATATAAAAAATAGTTAGAATAATTATTTGTTTTATTAATTTTTATTCCATGGAATACTATTTTTTTATTATTTGAATAACAGAAATTTAAATACGTTGGGAAAAATTATCGTATGCATATGAATTAGTTCAAAATGCTGTTTGAAGCTATTTAATTATATTCTTTCAACTTTATCATCTGATCTGTACGATGTAAGATATATTTGAAAAAATTTAACATTTGAAATTTGTAAAGTATATTTCATTTAACAAATAGGGCTGACCGCATGTTTTTGAAAGTGAAAAAAAGTTTTATAGAGAGATATGAGAATTTTTTATTACATACAAAATATATATAGTTGTGTAAAGAATGTGTAAAGAATTTTCATTGGAAACGAATTTTAAAAATATCTTAAGATATAAAGCAATAATTCTTTATTGAATAGTTGATAAAAAATTATTTATCAAACGTTTTAAAAAGCTCTTTATCAGAGTAAATAATATTTCTGACTTAAAGGTAACGAAAATTCTATAATATATTGAAATTAAGTTTTTTAAACGGTAAAAAAATAATTTGCAGTAATCATGAAAATGTCATCTGTTAATTTTATATATAGTTTATTTAATCAACATGCTTCAAGCATTCTATACTACGAATATGTCAAGTAAACAGAAATGCCCAAAGGTATACAAAATTATCACTAAACTTTAAAATTCATCAAACATTGCGCAAAAGCAAGAACTTTGTGTTCCGGCTTGTATTGTGTCTTTAATAGTAATTCTATAACTAATGCTATTCTGATAGTATTTGAAAAAATATTGGAGATTTTTACATTCTGAGTGAGCTAAAATTTAATTCCTAACTTTTACATTTCAATTACGTTCTTTGGTCTAACTTTCAATACCATCATCAAAGTCAATATAATTACAATTGATAAGAGGAGGCTAATATTTTGCAAAATTAAAAGAAATGAGAGTCAATTAGCTAATGTCACTCCAACACTCCTAATTAGTCAATTAACTAATCACTCCAACTGCTTAAATTAAATTATATATGTATAATAAATGTACAAACTCCCAAAAGACGCACATGTTCATTATCTATTTAATGCTCATAAAAAAAATTTAGGTACTTGTCTGTTATAGCGGCGCCGGTCAAATTACGATTACGGGAAGTGGTTACCAAACTTGTGAAGCCTATCTTTTGATTCAACCTATTTGGCAATATTTCTTAGTCGCTTGGCGATTCATCATCGGGCGCCGCTGTAACAGACAAGTGAAACATTAAAAACTCCCCAAATTTAGCGATACAATAAATATTTTACAATGTAAATAACTTGTAGTAAATATTGCTATAGTATCAAAAAAATCGCCAAAATTGCCATTCAGCTCAATAAGTAATTTTTGACAAAAGGTTTTTAAAGATATCTTTGTGAGATGTATAAGTTGCAACATAAATAATATTGTCTGTTTTGGTAACTTCTAACTGCGGTTGGTATACCTTTAATGAACCTTGCACCAAAAACTTGAAGGGAAAAAATAGCGCACGGTCGGAATTTTGACTAACTGTTTTGGTCACTAATCCAAAATACGCCAGGGGGAGGAGAAGAAATATCACATTCCGAGGGGTCATCACTCACTAGGGGTTTATCGCTCATAATAAGCAAATACTAAAGATAAGTAGCAATACTTTTATCCTCAGTATTTGTTTCCTTTTCGTAGCCCGTCAGCCACTGTCATCAATTCGAAGCACAGCGTTGCCCGAGGAACACCCTTGGAGGTCGGCTACTTTGGTCCCTCGAGGGCTGCCCTCCGGGCAACACCTGGGGGTGTAAGAAAACACCCCCTTTCATCCACAGAGTAATCTGCAAGAAAGAAAAGTTGTTTTGGAGGCAAACAATGCACATAAAAATCACTCACGAGAAAGGTGGCGAATTATCTGAAATAAAAGAATGTTACATTAATCTGAAATAAATATTTCAAAACTTATCATTTATAAGACATCTCTAAAGACCATGTATAATCATTAGTAGGAAACAAAAACTTATCGAGGCAAAATTATTTTGAAATATTTTTAAAAAATATCAAAATGAAAATACTTTGAAAATATATCAATATGATCCTACGTAAAAGAAAATATTTTCGAAATTTAACAAGACGAATATACTTTTAAAACTGATTAGTAAAAATATTTCAAGAACAAAATATGAGATGAATAAATATTTTGCAAGAAAAAGTTAGTCTTTCAATATGCTAATAAAAATTGAGTGCTAAGCAGAAAATTGAAAAATTCAAGCAAAGTTTATTAAAAATTGCTAAATAATTAGGAAAGGAACGCTGAAGTAAGTATCCTCTGCATGTACTTTTCCACACATAACACTATGCAAACTAAAAAAAAAATTAAAATCTAGCGTAAATCCTTCTTTCTGTTAAATTCCTCTATCATAAATTTTGACATTCCTGTGCATATGATAAAAAGACATAATTTTTCCTGAAACTCAATGAAGGTGACACAAATTAAAATAATAAATATTTAAATGGAAATTAAAGATATTAATTAGATACAAGAGATATTGGATCCGAGGCCTTATACGCTCAGATTGGCGCTTTATTTGGCGATGAGTTTTTTCCTACCAGTTTCATAATGAAAAAGTTATTGAAATGCGTGGACTTGGCGATGGAAGATATTTGGCGATAAATCGTTAAATATGGGAATTTCGAGGTTCAACATGGCCATTATAGAGGACAAACCTAGAATATTTCCTGCTTTGTGGATTTTATTGTGTACGCGCTACTCAGTAAAAAGTTGTCATTTTGGTAATTTTAAAAATCTTGCCAAGTTGTAGGGCTAAACTACATTCTCAACCATGCCTGGAAGTCAAGGTCGTTTATTTCTATCGTCAAGTTAATGTGTCTTATTTAAGACATGTAAGAAATTTGGCAGAAAAACCCTCTTCGCCAAAATGATGCCAATCCTCCATCAAATTCAATATTTAGTTTTGCATTAAGAAATTTATTTTTTAAAAAAACGACTACTCTTAATTCATATACTCTTCCGAATGTTATACGCAAATTTAGAGATACGTTTTGATACATATTATACAATTTGCTATTAGAGTTTAACTTTTTCACTTAAGAGTAATGAAAATTTAAAACAAGCATTGATAGAATTGATGCAAAGAAATTCGTTTACGCACTGATGCAAAGAAATATATGATGAAATTCTTCCATTTTGTACGATTATGTTAATGTATTAAGCTATACTGTATCAAGCATTTTCTTTCCAAATAATTAAGTATAATGTACTTTTTCGAATTTTTGTTAAAACCAATGTGTGAACTGTGCCAAATAACTATGCATTGTTCGCTTATATTATTTTCAAAACCTAAGAAAAATTTATTTCCTTAAATACTTTTATAAATAATTTATTTATTTTTGATGTAACTATATTAATATTTTGCAAACAAATTTCACGTATCATCTTCAGTAAAATGTTAATTCTAATTATAAAAGTCAGTGAGTAAAAATTTCTTCGCCATAATTTCGCCGTCGCAGAAAAAAACGTCGCCAAAGCTAAGGGTAAATAATAGCATATATAAATTATTATACATTAAAAGAAGAAAGAAGCAACATAGGAAGTAAAGGGAGAAACGAAAGAAAAAATAAAAGACATCACAGTCACCTTGGGAGCCTGTGGTGTCCTTACCTTCGGCACAAGAGCCCTCATGTTCGGGAACCGGTTGGCTGAAACAAGAGGTTCACTTACCTTGGAGATCAGGGACCTCATCTTCCGTGGAGGACGGTTAGGATAAGAAGGTGGAATTACCTTAAGGAGGGTGGGGACATCCTTCCAATCCATCGGCTCCTCTTCTTGGATGGGATCCGTCTTCCAGCATTCTGAAATGATAAACTCGCAAATAGGGTTAACTTCCGTCATTTTCTCGCCAAATGAACGGATTAAAAATCGCCAAAACTAAACTCTAAATACTAAGCCTAACGCTACAGGAAACTTAAAAATTAAGTACTAAATATAAATTATTCAATAATATAAATATAAAAATTTATAAAAATAGAAAAATAGATTGAAATACAATATATTTTAAGTCAATAAATCAACAAAATAAGGTCGCTTTTTATCAAAGAGCACAGAGCAGGTATAATGCACGTTCAATCGCTGTGAAATCTCACATGAAAAGGAAGAATTTGCTTTAAACAGTCTTATTCCGTGAATTTTAACCAATCGGAGTGAAGCAATCAGAAGTGAAAGTTGAAGTACTTCAAAGTGAAATTCAAGTGAATAATAATAGTCGTCAGCTTTAATTGAAAATTTGAAATTATAATTTAATATACAGGTTTAAAATACATGCATTATAATGGAATATATATATAATATGTATGTATGTATATGCATCTGCAGATAACTAATACTGTAGCTGACAAACATCT
>BMAW01016429.1:214614-233410 GCA_019974015.1 Nephila pilipes
CAAAATTTTCTACCCTGCATTCAATATAGATGTAAGTATAATCTCACGTTCAATTCTAATAAATCTATCTGATTATGTTTCATCTCTGAATTTCAGTTGGGAGTTGACGAATTGCTTTTGGATCCAACAGGACTCGACTATAGTCCATTAGTGAACGCTGTTCAAAACTTGGAAAAACAAAGAGACCAAATCGATCGCACAGTAAGTCACATTTTGTGCCAGTACCAATTTCAGTGTTGTGTATAAATCATATTAACTTCTGTAACAAGATGATCGATTGAAATTATAAGTATTGGTGCTGGTTTTTAAAAAAAACTTACTGAGAAACTAACTTACATTTCTAAGCTGGATCTCTGTATTCAATATTTGGAGCAACCAAACCAAATAAAAGTAAATACATAGCTTTAAGATTGTCTTCGCGTAGTGTTAAATAATAGAACCCGAAATTGGAACACTGTTTCCGATAACAAAAAGCTTTTTACACTGTTAAAGAAAGTTTAAGCTACTCTCTAAATAAAGTAGCAAGAGCTATGAAATTTTGTTAATATGCTTAGAAAAGTCTTGCAGTTAAAATATCGTCTTGCATTTTTTTCCTTATTTGGTCACATAGTTATAGGATACTAAGTCCCCTTAAAGCAACGTATTTATATTCGTATTCCTTACTTTTTTAGGCTAATCATCTTCTTACTCAAGCTGACACCATCAACACCGATGCTGATAACACCAGAAAAGAAGCCCTTGAAGTTGAAAAATTGATCGGGGATACGATTAAAAATGTGAATGGTTAGTTCCTTTCTGTTGGCTCTTATACGAAATCAAAATTTATTTATTACTATAACGTAAATTTAGAAATTAAAAAAAAAACATTTCAATGAAGAAATATGCTATGAATTATCTGTTTGTCAACCATCAAATGACCGGTAAAAATTCGTCAATATACAGGATATATATTTATTAAAAGAGAGAGAAATAAATGCAAGGAAATAAACTTATTTTATAAAAATAATTAAAATGAAGCAAAAAATTTAACAACAAGAAAAATACATAAGATAAAATAGTAAGAGGGAATTATAAAAAGAAAATTCCACATAAATTAAAAAATAGGAGTAAAGTTATGCAATGCTGCCTCTACATTAGGATAAATGAACTCTGTTTTAACATGTTTTGATCATCAAACCTTTGCAAACAGTAAAAGTTCTATTAAACTAAAGGCTCCACCTAATGTAGTAAAATGAGGAAACAAAGACATTAGCAAGCAAATATAAGGAAGCAAAAGAAAAAGTTTCAGAAAACCTTTAATTTAAATCTAATTTCTATGAAAACCACAAAAAAAATGTAATTAAAGTTAAGAAATTAAAACCAGAATAAAATTCACTCCTCTTTAAGCATCATTTATTATGCTATTTTAGTCCAAGACTTACTCTTGCAGCCAAAAACGTGAATCATAAATAGTGCGATACTATCATCCTTTATGAATCAGAATTATGATTCAAAAAAAAAAAAAAAAAAAAAAAAACATCTGCAAGAAATTAGAAAAAAAATTAAAAGATTATAGAAATTTTAAAAAGAGAAAACCAAACAGAAACTAAATACACACACACATATATATATATGAAAAGAAAGAATAACCAAAACTCAATAAGTACATTATGAATATAGAGCAGAACTCTTCACGCACGCGTTCGCGCACCGGAAGTTAGTATTTTATTTATCTGACAAATGACTAAAGGGATCCAAATCAATACTAAAATTTGTAAGCTAGATACGACGTCGAGTCATGTAATCACTTTCTTCTCAGTTTAAACCTACCTACATTTAATTTCGTTGTTCAAACATTCCGTGATCTCTCTCTCTCCTACTATATTAACATTGAATTCTTCGCAGTTGTAAATGCTATCCGATAAATCTTATTTGTCATACTTAGTGTATCCAGTCTAATTTTTGTAAGTAACGGTTCAAATCAAATATCGTCATAGCAATGCCCCAAATGGTTATTTGAAGAAAAATACGTGTGAGACTCATTGTATTTCCGTATACGCAGCTTTAGATTACATGCGAAAAAGAACCACAACGTGGTAAATTCAGACTTACAGTTACGGATGAAAGTTTCTGTTATTTTAAGGTATCCGTACACCTTTAAAACGCCATTTTTGTCAAAATTTTCGACTTTCTAATTTTAATGTCAGTTTAAAACTTAAACTTTTTCTTTCTAATAGTGTTTGAATTTTTCTTATATCTTATTTAGAACTTAAGTTACAGGGATTTGAATTTCACTCGGTATTTAATTTTTAATTGCATTTGAAAGTTTGTTTTTGATTTTTCTCAAAATCAGTTTTCTCGACATATTCACATTTGGCAACGTAGATATCAGAAAAAGTTATGAACCAAATGAATTTAAATTTTGCAAATATCTTCCTTATATAGTTTTTAAGAACTCCTACTACTTTCACGGTTGTAAAATTGATGTTTTTAGTAACAAAGATGTAAAATCTTTCTTATAACTTTTCCCCGATTTTTCATTGTTATTTGACTCGAAACACAATAAAAATTGTAGTAATATAATTTTCAACATGAAAGTAGTACCAGCCCCCCAAAATGTTATGAAGAATAAGATAAAATTTACAGAATAAGGATATTTTTGTTTACTTTTGAGTTATGAGTGTTATTCTGATAATCAATTTATGTACTATTTTCACCATGTTTTCCGCTCCAATTTTTTTTTTTTTAATTAAAAGCAGATTATTAAATGTGTTTTTCATAGTTTTAGGTTAGATTTTAGCATTAAAAATATTTTGATAGCATATATCAATGTACTTCAAAAAATTTTCTCCAAAGGTGTACGGATATCTTAAATGAACTGTTTTTACTTGTTCCTGTTAATTGTAGAGAACTGTCCTTTTAGTTGTTCTTTATATTCCTCAACAAAACCTCAAATATATCCAAATGAATTGAAGGCTATAAAAGCTACCGTTGCATCCTTATGTTTAAGTTTCTATGTACTTTCAGAATTACAAAAAATAATTGAGGATTTATTTTCTGTTTCAATTACAGAAATCATCGAAGAGCTAGGAAAACTATCTGAAGGACTTCAAGGTTCTTTGGGACCGAATGTAGATAACCTCATCCGTCAAGCAGAATATATTCTGGAAGAGCTTAAGAACAGGGATTTTGATCCTGCCCAGAATGATACAGTTGCAGAATACACAGCATGTGAAGACCGTAAGTATCCCACATTATATTCATTTTTTATTAAAACACCAAAGAGAACTAGGAAGTAAGAGTATTAAGCCTCTGACGCTCAAAGAAAACTTTTTCAACAAAATTGGCTCCAATGCTCTCAAGACAAATTCTTGGGAGTCGAATGGTCACTCGTTTGCCTCAGTCGGATGAAAACTCTTCTTGCAGTGCCGTGCTGAAATGGAAGTGTCTCGATTTCGAATTCCACCGGCTGAGAGTCGAGGAGCGTAAGCGAGATTCTTCTCGCGAGGGGAAACGCTCCGTTCCAGATTTTTAACGAAATAAAAACTGCTAACGGCAATGGTGTCTTGAACCGCACTAATATGCATAAGAGGTGTTGCGAGTTTAAAGTGACAGATAAAAATTCAAAACCATTGTTTCGGCCCAGAAAAGCATGGCCTCGGTGATATATTTGAGTCTATAAAGAAATTTTCTTTTTTTGAATTTTTGCCTGGGGAAGCAATTGCTGAGAAATCATGTAAAAACTACTGAATGCGATACAGAACAGAAGAAAGGGAATGTAAACGAAGAGAGAGTATTTGTTCCATAACAATACACGTCCCCACACAACCAACGCCACAAAGCAACTCTTGGACTCATATTGTGGATACGTCATCAAACTCCCTTATCACAGACCTGATTGGACACCACAGATTTTCTAGAGATGAAAAGTTGAAAATCTGAGTGTTAAGAGATATTATTTTCTGATGCAATATGGAATAGTGTTTGTGCATTTTGAGAGAGAGGAAAGATATTACAGCTTACGTGCTACAGAATTACGTTGAATCATCAAATGTGTGTTTTACTTAATATGAGACCTATTTGAAAAGTAAGACTGTGATGTTGGGCTATACGCGATTTTTTCTTCACTAATCTCGGTGAGACTTTATAACAGTTTGAATTTTGCATAAAATTACAATTTCTTCTCAACCAAAATGAAACGTGGTTAGGTAAATTATATAAAGATAGAGAAATGAAGAGCATTAGAGATAATGATATATAGATGAAATGGAAAATGAAAGGGTCATCGAGAATCCCGACTTGCTGATAGAGATTTATAATTTGGTTTGAAGCACGTTTATTAGCTTCTTAGATCGAAGTGAATTTTATTGTTAAAAGTGTAAAGACAAGAATCTTAAAAAATCATGGTCCTTTTAACATACTCTGTTAAAAGGACCATAATAAGAATCGGTTGTTTTTGTGAAGTGATTGAATCGAAATGAATGATTTGGTAAGCTAAGATTTCATATTTAAATCATAATCTAGGATTGTTGAGTTAATAGGGATTCAAGAGAGAGCGATTTTATCTATGCTTCACTGAAAAAAATAAAGTATTTTATCTTGTTCTTGCGTGTCTTCAACTGGAATAAGTTTTTATTGATTTATATATTAGACTGATATATGGCGCAAGAGCTAAGTAAAGGCGTTACAAGGCCTTCATATGCATAACTGTTATGTTTGTAACCTTATTTTCTAAAATTCTTGTAGTACACAAAAACTACAAGTATTCACGATGTAATGCATTATTATATTTTCTACATGTTACTTGTCCTTTTCCAAGCACTTGTGTCAATGCGTGACTAGTCTGGAAACCCTGTTGGAGAAGCATTATGGTGGTATTTGTGGACACCAGATTTGAATGGCATCTTCCTTTTGTCATCAAAACGAAAGTGATGCCACTTGAGACACTCTTTCTTTTTCGTAGAGAGGTGAAAGTTGCAAGGTGCAATGACGTCTCGCTGCTTCTATCTCACCTCCATGTGAGACTCCATCTTTTTCAGTTCTCAGCGCACCATAACATCTGATGACAAAGAAAACAAATGAATTTTATAGGATACGTGCAACTTTCAAGTACTACAAGAATTTTGTTAATCGGATAACTAATGAAAAAGATATAGCTTTGGATACATTTCTTTTTAATAAAGCTTCGTATATTCAATTGTATTTTTTACACTAGATCTAGTGTATTCTTTTTAGAATTAGACAATAATCCTATAATCTAATGAATTTTATTTGAATTTTATAAATATGCACTAAGGATGTTTGATAAAGCCAGAAATTAATTTCAATAGATTTTTTTTATTGTTTTTTGTGTTGATTAAAATTGATATCATATTTATATTCCCATTTATTTTTATACTATCTAGAGCACCTGTTATTCACATAGATAAATTTTCAAAATAAAACCATAGTGAATAAATTGTCGGAAGAAAAGATAGAAAGTGCTTGCATAGCGAATGCACTCCAGAGCGGTAATCTTCCTTTGCGGAGGGGTGAAAATTCTAAAAAGCTTATAACTTGCATATTGGATGTGTTGTTATAAAAATTTTATAAAATCCACTAATTAATGATACATATTTTCCCTAGTTCTTTTTGTAATCATTAACACACCCACTGCATTTTGGGGGAGGGGGAAATTCACGTGTTTATTTGTATAAAGAAGCAACTATCCACACAAAAAAACTTTATTTTTCATTAGATTTCGTCCGGCGGAATAAAATCTAATGTGGTTCCGTTGTTTTTTGAATTAACGTTGAAAATTAAATTGCTTTAAAAAAATGTATTAATGGGCTTTAAGCGAGAAAAGTTTGGGAAAAAGTTGTCGAGTCTGTTGGAAAACACAGGAAAAGGACATAAAAAAGAGGAAGGGCTAAAAAAATGTCATCAAAAATAAATTTAAAAATCTTACCTTTTGGTGGGAATATGATTACACAGGATTCCTTTCACACATCAGCGAAGCCTTCCAAAAAATTTGTAGGAATTCTGTCAACGGTGTTCATAAGTATAAAGGATAGACAAGTAGACTCTCAATTTTACAGATTAGAATCTGTATTGCAATTTTTGGGTACTCTTAACAAGGTATATTTTTATGCATATAATCACGAGAATTTTCTTTTTAAATTTTATTTCGAGGGATTTAAAAAATAATATCAAGTTGGGCTCCAAAAAATAGTTCAAGAAAAAGGACTTTTTATAATATTTTCCTTATTGACTTTGTGCATATTGAATGACTTAATTCAAATTTTACATTTTGTTGCTCATTAAATTATATGGTTTTTAATTCCAAATCGGATCATTTGTATCGCTGTATCTAGTATGTTGTAATATATCATCATTAAAAATGTACCTAATCCTTAAATGTATTATATCAATTTCGTCTTTGATAGATTTGTTTTAATTTTCTATCAAGCATTTGGAACGAAAATATTGAGCTATTAATAGTTTTTGAATAGATCAGAAAATCAAGGCTAATTTATTTTTATAAACAAATATTTTCAGAAAAATGTTATATGAGTGTTTTTAATGGACTTGAGAAAATATATTTAATTTTTTTTAAACACTCAGCGTATAAATTTTGTGTTTTTCAGATGAAATTCATTCATTCTTTAAATTCTACAATTTCATACATATTTAATAAAAATTATAATTCTTTCTTCAGTGTTGGATCATGTAAAGGCTTTCGAACTGCCCGTCCTGGAGAGCAAAATGAAATTCGAAGAAGAAAATGAAAAGTTAATGAATTTAGCAAATCTATTAAACGACCTTAAAAACAACAGTCAGCGTGCTTATGGAGTTGCAGATGATGCTCAAGCCTTGCACGAAGAGCTGCAAACGATTCCTATCAAAGTATTTTTTTGCTAAAATATATTTAAAAATAAATCACTTCATTTGGCTAGAATTATATCGGTATTTTTCCGTACTCATTCTGATACTTTTTACAGGATATTATAGCCCAAGTGGAAGAAAATGCGGATAAAGTATATGAAATTCTAAAGAATGCCTCTGATCTTCTGGATAAAACTAAGGGATTCATGGGTGATACTAGAAAATCGTTTGGAGTATGTTATATTTCTTTATTCCGTTAATTAGTATATTATATTTAATCCTTTATCGACCATGAAAGAGCCCAGCTCGCATTCGAATAGTGATTCATAATGCCACAGACGAGTTCAACTCGTCAGAAGGATTTCGACCAAAATGGTTTCAACAGAGCTCTACTCTTATAGCAAAAATTCTTCTGGAGTAAATCTCAATTTTATTCAGAAACTCTCTGCAGAAAAAATACAAATTGTTTCCTTTTTAAAAGGAAGCAATTATCACTCACAGATGAATATACGATAGCTACTTATTCAAAATTGATACAGTCACAACAATAAGTATTCACAAAGAATGTTCTAGAAACCTCTACATTTCTATAACGGCACAACTAATTTTTTCACCAAGGACACCCCTACCTAATTAGCATTATTGCCTGGCATATTCTCTCCTTGATTGCAAAGCAATCTTTCTGGTCACAATAGTTGTTCTGCTGGGAAGACAACTATGTCCAAAATTTCTGTAGCAAGAATCGTAAGTCGTATTTTGTTTGCTGATTTTCTCCATTTTTCTCCCTTTTCTAATTAAAAACCAATGAAATTTTTTTTGTTTAAATACCGTTTCATTTGTTGCTTTCTCGTGTTCATTGACTTTAGACCGTCTAAAAGGCCTGAATGACTCAGTTGCCAGATCAGGTGCCTTAAAACTGTACAGAAATTCCCGTGTTGATGAATAAATGAGTGCGGTAATGTCAAGCGTAAAAAGTTCCGTTAAATAGTTTGACAGTTATATAAATAGGCTCTAGAGTCAATGGATAACCCGGGGAATTTCTACAATAGACATAGGTTCCTGTGCAGTCAGAGTGATTTTTCATGCCCTTGTAGTGATTTGTTTAGAGTCTTGCTATTGGGGATGTTATTGCAGTTCGGTCTGTAATCAGGGACTTCTTCAAAAATTGGCTGAAAGGTCTGCTCTTAGCCACAACGTTTTCATCAGCCAGTGTGATGGTAAGAAAATTCTAGTTCATATTTCGTGCTTATTGAACTGACAAGTCTGCCCATCCATTGCCTTTTATAATAACATGCGTACAGGTCCACTGAAAGTTTCATGATTTTTCTTTATTGTGAAGTCGTGTAAGTAGATCACACATATATGGCGGGAGTGATGTTGGTTACATCACTCTTAATTGTCTCTTACATATTTTAAGCGTAAGGATATAACTAATACAGCAATTGAATCTGTGGCCGAATTCGCTTGGTAAGGGACAAGAGTAATTAGTTCGGTAGTAAAGAGTAAAGTTTACAGCAATAGAACTATTATTTATTTTTTGCAAACTTTTTCTGAAAGATTAAAGAGAATACCGGTATCTCCTTTATTGTGCCTTTTACCTGAAGGATCGCCAGTGTAGACAACTGTTATATTTTCTTGTGGGAGCTTCTTTTTCGTAACAGTGCCTTCTATTTCAATATCCCAGTGCATTTTTTAGCAAGGCTGAAGAGCACGTTAATATGAATGTTAGTAAAAACAGTGGTTGTGTTTTGAAAAAAGAAATTTTAAAGACTATTTAGATATAAGTTTTCCAATGGAACATGTGTTCCCTGATACCCTTACAGTAATGCAAGATTAAAGATCTTTGGAACATTTCGTTGAACCTTTCATCTTTCTAAACATTCTTTTAGACATTTGTTAATTGTTTGTGAATTTAATGGTGGCATTCTGGAAGAGTTAGGCACGTATCTAATTTCCTTTGTTGCAACAGATTTATGATTTTCGATAGAAAGAGAAAAGCTTCTACTCATTTGATTATAGCAATAATTATTTTTCTATGATGAGTTCTATTTAATATACCTTCAAATATCACTATTGTGTAACAAACATTTTTTTAAAATCTTTTCTTTTTATTTTTAATGACTTTTGCTGTGAAATTCGTCAACGTTATTGTTTGAAGGAAGTAAAAATTCATTGTAAAGTTACTTATAAAAAAATTCATATTTGTATACTAAAGAATTCTTGATTGAAACTTAGGATATATTCCCTCCCCACTTTTTTTACCTCTTTCTTTGAATTATTTTATATTCTCTAAAATATCATAATTCTTAGACCAAAGTTAAAACTAGTTCAACTGATGTACAAAAATTTGCTTTTTCAAAATAAGTCTAATTGATAATGATTAGCGTTCATCCTAGAGTTCAAAAATTAATAATGGTAATTATTGTACCAAATTTCGATTAAATTTTAATAAAATCTTCCTTTTTTAAAAAAAATGTAGTGTCTTTGAATAAGATTTGTGAATATTTAAATAATACGAAGGGGGTTGAAAAAGTACCGGTGTTAGGAATGGGAAATGGGGGTGGGTTAACTCACGTTTGAATCGCTTTATTTTTACTAAGAAGCCCACAAGTGCTACGCTCATTGCGTCCCATAGATAATCTCCATAACTTTTCTTGCCATCTTCGACTTCTTTCGAGGAGATTCAGTGGAAGCAACCTATTAGTTTGATTGTTGCTTGATTTTCGGTGCATAATAATGAATACAGGTCTTGTCGAAGATAACAACTCAACGCGGCATCATTCATATTTTGATGTGACAGCAAATGTTTCAAAATCAAAAAACTATTAATCTGTGTAAAATTTATTTTAGTTCCGTTTAACAGATGGCAGTACATAATGGTAACATCAACTTTCCTTGGCAATGTCATTTGTCGTCAATAAGAGGTACTTTTTGAACTACTCTTGTAACTGAAAACAGGATGTTTTTGTGTTTATATGGATTGTAAAAGGTGTCATACTAAGAGTATTTCAATCCTTTCATTCAACTTCAACAAAGCTCTTATTTTTTATATAAACCCACCTCCTCAATAGTTAAGGGCATCTTATAACACCTATATTAGGTACTTCGAACCCTCCTTTTTTCCCCTTTTATTCCCTTTGTATGCTTACTTTTTGATATTTCAATTAAATTTGTAATTTATTTAATATTGATGTAATACGTATAATTTACCAGAACTTTGTACTCTTAGGATCTCAGTGAAGATGCTGAACGATTGCTGCTGGCCATCAGGGATTTGAAAGATCAGATACAAGACACAGAAGAGAGCTTCAAAGATATCACTGATCCTATCCGAGAGGCTACGGAACACGCTGCATTCTTAATGGAACAGGCAATGTTGTTGGATCAGTGAGTAAAATTTCATGACAGATAGCAAAAATTATCTTATCTTTCCATATACATGTTTCACCTCCTGAAATCCACGACAGAAATGACGATATGTCAGAAAACTCGCGCTTTATGCTTTCTGTTGCAGCGCTGTCAACCGGTTCACCGCTTGCTCTCCACCTTTGTAATGTGAGGTGAAAATTGCTTGTTTAGATATTTTCTATCACCCCTTAAATTTTTACCCATGAGTTTCGAAACACTTAACGAGTAATGAAACCACGGGTAGACAACCAGGTTGTTTCAAGCTATAGCCTTTTTCTGATCACTGTGCGTCGCCATACCTTCTAAAATCCACGGTAGAAATGACGATGTCTTAGAAAACTCGCGGTTTATGCTTTGCATTACAGCGCTGTTCACCTAGAGGTTCACCGTTTGCTCTTTGCTTGTGGTAAAAATTGTTAGTGTGAATATTTTCTATCACCCCTTACATTTTTGCCCATGAGTTTCGAAACGCCCTGTATAATTTCCAACAGGTAAAATATATCCCGTTTTCATATCGAATACATGAATCGATACTAAAGGACCGCTAAAACACTAAAAAGGGAATTCGTGAAGAAATTAGAGATGCATGTGACACCTTTTCGAAATGACTAATTCACTTATATTAGAACAACTTGATAATAAGAATATATTGAAATGACTATTAATGGAGAACATTTTCATATTAATATTTAATCAAATCCTTCTAACTAAATTTCTTCCCCAGATCTTTGGCGAATACCAGAGACAGTGCTGATGCCGCTGTCAAAGCAGCGAAAGCTTATGGTAACATAGAAGAGGCTATCAACGATGCTTATGAAGCTGCAGAAGCGGCTTTCAAGGCTTCCGACCAGGCTGGTTCAATGGTAAACAAAAGGATTAATATTCTTCTTTAGGTGTTATTTAAATATATGCTAACATACTGTTGAGAAAATAGTGGCAACAAGAATTCGTAGGCATATAAAATAAAGGATACATAGTAATAGGTTCAAAAGATTGACATTATTAATACATTATGATTATAATAGTTACATTTAGTTAGCTTAATGTATAGTTACATTGCTAAGATATATTTAATTTAATATTTTATCGTTCTCTGCGTTTTAATATTTAATTTAATAATTCATTTTTATGACAGAATAATCTGTTTTTATTGTTAACATTAAAAGCGTGTTTTTACTTTAGAACATTTTTTTCTGAAAATAGAAATATACTAGGAATTTGAAGAAAATAATTTCTTTTCTTGATAATAATTGCTTCTGTAGAGGCTCTGAAGTCCACCTATTTTGTGCTAATTAATATTCATTTTGAATAATTCTACTTTTTCGAGAATTTATCCGTAAAAGAAGGGGGGGAAAAAAAGGTTAGCACATGTTAAAAGAAACTAGTATAGCCATTTCAATTTTTGTTATAAGATTGTTATTATTATTTTGAGATCGAAATAATCCATTGTATTAACAAAGCGCTGTAATTAATTAAAATTATTTTAAAATCAAACCTTTCCAATGTAAAATGCATAACGAGTACAATTCTGGACAGTAATGAAATGGTGTTCTAGACGACATTAGCTAGAAATAAACATTGATAGTTTCTTTTTCTGTATATATAATAAAGGTTTTTTTTTTTTTTTTTTTTTTTTTTTTTGAAGTAGCCGAGACCTTAAAATGCTTCGAATTTTGTTTTTTTAAGACTATGCTGTTAAAAAACAGAGAATATTTCGCTATTTCCATAGATGTTATTATTTATTGAACTTTGATAAATAAAACGATGGGAAATTGAATTTTAAAAATGTTAACAAACACGCCACGCCATAGAGAAAAATACCTTTCCGTTTTGCTCAAAATGTCATTTTTCAGGATTCTGATATATACTTTCCTCAAAATCTACTTTATCCATAGTCCACATTATAAAGATAGGTTATTTTCTATACAATGAACACATTTTCTTTTCTAATACGTTCACGCAAACTTTAGGTATAGCATACCTTTTGTGTAAAAATTTTGATAATTGAAATAATGAAGGAATTTTTGTATTCCTATCAGAATTCTCAAAAATTATATTTTGAGAAAGATGGAAATGTTGTTGGATCAGTGAGTAAAATTTCATGACAGATATTTTTCTCTGTGGTATGCCACACAGTTTGCTAACAATTTCAAAATACAATTTTCGGCTATTCATTTTATCAAATACTCATAAATGATACATCTACGGAATCCTCAAAAAGTGCCCGCTATTTTTAATAGGAAAACTCGAAGCATTTTATTGCCTCAGTTATCTTAATGGAGATTGTAAAAACGGTACAGGATTGGGATACAATTTTTGTTAAATTCGTTTAAAACCCCTTTAAAATTATAATTTCTTATATTTAATAAACTATAAAATGTTATATTAAAATCTAAAAATGGGATAGCTCAATAATAATGTGTTTATTTGTTTTTTAAAGGATTAATTTCTGAAATAAAAGACATGTATATTATATTTAATAAAAAGCGTGAACTGAAGTTGCAGATAACTTTTATTTTGTTTAAATGAAGAATTATTTAAGTGCCTGTTATTTTTATAGTCTGATGGAGTGTTAGATAAAACAAGCGATTCTAAAGAAAATACTGGACAACTTTTAGAATCTGCTTATCAGTTGGAAGACCAAGTAACAGGTAATAAACATTTGTTGTTAATGTGTTATGGATAAATTTTTGAAAGTATCTTATGATATAATTTTAAATAAGAAACAGGAATAGTATAATTACACAAAAAAAAACATGTTAATATTTCCTAAAACATTTAAAGTAATACAAATATATGAAATGTATTGAGGATAGTTAGAATTTATTGGAATGCTTGCTTTTTTTTATATAAATAAATTTTTAATGATTTCGAAATCTATTTACATTTATTGTTATTGTTTTATAAAAATCATTTTTCCTTTCGTAATATGACATTAACAAGTTATTTAGGAATTTTTAAAATTTCAAACACAATTGAAACAAGTATGTTACATTTATTTTTATTCGAACTTTAATATGCATTTTTTAAGTTATACAGAAACTTTGTAAATTAACATCGTTATATTTTCTTAATTAAAAAGAGATCGTTATTCTAAGCTTGATATATGGATGTCATCTTTCCAGATATTTCAACCTGAGTAAATTAAATTATTTAACATCATGCATTATCCAAAGATGCATTATCGCATCTTTGGATAATGCAGAGTATTATTTAGAAAAGTCCCACAAGCCTGAACGGCTGCAAAATCAAGTGCCTTAGGGCTGTAGAGAAACTCTTGTTTAAAAAGGTTCCATAAAATTGTTGGATAATTTATAAATATACTCCGTTGTGAATGGTCTTTCCTGGTAATTTCTGCTGTTGATACAGATTATTGTGTTGTCAGGATGAATTTTGATGCCATTGCGGTGATTTGTTCTGAGTCTTGATATTGTGGAGGCTGTTGATCTGGAGCAGTTGAGGTCTATAATTAAGGAGTTTCTTCAGAGGCTGGTTGTGACCGCAGTAGCCGAGTGGTCAGGGTCGCGTGCTCTTTCATCGAATTGTGGTTCGAGTGCTCATTCCACTAAAGAATAATATCCGTTACACTCTCATTGTTGTGGGATTCATTTACGTTAAATCTGTTATGGTGTCAAGGATTCACGTTGTTGAGGAATGAAAATTAGTAGAGTGTGTGCCAACTCAGATGTGTTCCTCGTCACTTGACCGTCACAAAACTTCGAGGTTCGTCACCAATAATCATCGCATTACTTCCAAAAGTAACACTTTAATAAAAATAAATTATTCAATCAGAGATTATCTGAAAACTCTGTACTTATCCATATTAGTGATTTTATTAACGTCGCACTTAGAAGCAATACTACGGATATTGGCGACGGGCCTCGTAATTTTTTAAGAATGTTAACAAAACTGACGCCTCCCTCTATAAACTTCTACATCACGCCAACGGGAGAACTTGGAGCTTTGATAGATTTTATAAGCATCAGCCCCGCTACGTGTGGCGGCGGGGATCCGTACTCAAGCCCACAAATGACGGGGGAAAAGTCGGCCTCAAGTTAACGGCTTGTGTTAAGCCACGGCGTCTGCATCAGCTAGAATGATGGTAGAAGTCCAGTTAATATTTCGTGCTTCCCAGGCTCGCAAGGCTGCACATGCATTGCCATCTACAATGAACATGTGCAAACATTCATTACAAATCATAGAGATTTCCTTAATGATGGAATTATTTATGTGTAACACATATTTAGCGAATGTTGTTGGGTTAATTGCCTCTAGAGAAGGTATACATAAAGTTTAACATTTCATCTCAAAATTCAAAATTCTTGTTGTAAAAATTGTTGTATAAAGTAATTACAGGTTAAAACATTGCAAAGTTTACTATATAATATATAAAGTAGTAGAGGGAAACATTCTAAATATTCCTCAAATTAGTGATCCATATTGACTCTCTCCAAGAATATTATCCATGGAAAAGCTCATTTAAAAATGCGAATTAATTTTTGTGTAATAATGATGTTATTAAGACTAAGCAGGACCGGCCAAAGGGAGTATTGAGAGGTTCGAGCTCACAAATTCTAATGCTGCTGACTGATTTGGAAAAACAAAAATGGTTACAGTTTCTTAACTTTTTGATGTTTGGTTTTAATTCAAATATGCATATATGTGAATTGATCACTACACTGGCATATAGCTAACACCGACGAAAGAAAAAAGTAAAAAATATAGGCTTCACTGTACTTGCATTGCGATGGTTGATAGGACTTCTTCATGATGATTAATGAAAATTAACATAACAACAGAATTTAAAACAAATGTTTGAACTGAACAATTTACTGAATAGTTTCATTTGAAATATACATAGGGTTACGAACTTGCAATGACATTTCCCTACAATGTTATTCTTGAGAACATAAAGAGATGGTGACAAAAGTTTTGTTGAACACGAAGAATAGGTTAAGCATTGACTCTATTCGACCTTGTGAGAAAAATGAAAGTTCTACGAAATGCTAGATTTCTCTCGAAATCTCTATTAGGAGAAGAATTAAGGATTTTTCTGGAATTTTTACTGTAATGTCACATCTGGATGGAATAACAAAAAGTACGAAGGGATGTCGAATATGTTTTTGAATAACTCTGGAGTTTTGTCAGCTGTGCGAGTAGTAAGTTAGCAAGATGAACGTTTCTGAAAGGACTATTACGTAATTTGCAATCTGTGTATGTTATTCATCTATACAAGTGCTGTTTTTTTTCTGTTGTGCTGCTTGTCTATACAAGTTCTGTTTTTTCTGATGGTATTGGAAAAAAAAAAGAGTTCAGCTACCTGTGCCTCGTTATTTCCTGAATATTTGTGAATAAAGCGTCTTTTTTCCATTATTCCCCTTGTGGGACTGTTTTCGCCATATATCCAAAGGACGGCTTTCGTAACAATCTTATCGCGACAGAAGGAAACATGGCTTCTGTAATATTTTGTTGTAAGATATTCTATTGCTTTAGAAAATATAATGTGTTTGTTAATAAATCTACGAAAATATCGTCTGTAGATCAGATAATTTAATTGTATACATAATTATTTGCTTTTGTATTATTATGAGTTCATAGTTCATATACTTCTTACAACATTAATTTGTATAATGTGATAAATATATTATTTTGTTATAGATAGATATATTATTATGTGAAAGTTATCATTACACGTGACCTATTCAGTTATCATATTGTTAATTACACAAAGAATTGAATGTAGTTCTTATAGGTATTGTTAAGTCATTAAAAATGAATTGGCACACAACTAAATTTGTATTAAATTGTAAGTTCAATTTGTATTGTATTGCTCCGAAAAGATATAGAGTACCATTAATTTAATTCTTTCGTAGAACTGGAACCACAACTTCAATCTGCAAAGGATGGCGTTCTCCTCATTGGTTTTCAAAATGGAAAAACATCAAAAGGACTTGAAGCTATAAGGAAAGATTTGGATAAATTGCCTTTACGTAAGATCTCCCTTCTTCTTTTTTTTTTTTTTTTTTTTTTATCTGTCTGTCTTTTCATCAATAATCTCTCTTCGTTGTCTCTCTTGCTTTTTTTTCGTTATTAAAAATATTTTTTCTTTCTTTAGAATTAAAAAAGTAGTGGATGTGTTGCGCACGGGAAAATATGTTCATTTTGAATTTTTTGTAGTACTTGAAATTAAAATTCTTAAAATATTTTTATAAAAAAATAAAGTACTAAAAATTGTACTATGTATCAATGTTAATAAATTTAATTGCATAAAAATACGATAATTGAACAAGAAAGGTGAGGGATGTATTTGTTTCATGAATATTTGTATTCATCTTTATTATTCAGTTGTCCTATTTTTATTCAATTGACTTTATTAATCCGTACAATTTAAATGTACTTTAAGAATATTTTTATCGAGAACTAAAACGTATGAAACAAACTTTTATTCAAATACAATGTCTCTCGCTATAACATTTTTTTTGTTAGTACACTTTTCTAATACAAGTGTTATTCAGAAAGTAATCTCTGTTACTGAGTAAAAACCAAAGATTTTATAACGATTCACAAACATTATAGCATTGGTTCTATTGCTTTCTCCCCTTCAATTAACACTTTGTTACTTTTATGAGATGTTATTTTAAGTGAATATCTCCCAATACATGGAACGTGAATTGTGCAGATTACATTAAAATACAGAAGCGTAATGAAAGGAATTGAGGAAATGCATATATAAGCAGTGAAGCTTTTGATGCTGTGATAGTGGCAGAGAGTGGAGCCGAAGATTATAAACGAAGGAATAGTAACCGTATTGTTCAAGCGCGAGAAGTTATCGGATCACAGCTAGGAGAAGTTTACTTAAGGTCAAAGATGAGAATCTTTGTATACAAATCTTTAAAGAATTCGAAGCCGATTGGCTGTTAAGAAAAACAATCTTTATAATATTAAATGTTAGATCAGGCGTGTATAGGAACCATGACCTCAAACAGAATAGTATGTGAAAGGACTGTTGGTTATTCATAGACCTAAACAAAATAACTTTATTAGCATCGCCAGTAACTTTCTGTTCATTTGCTTATTGATTCAAGACTACTATAATGTGGTTTAATGAAGACAACAGAATGGAATAATAACGTGGCTTCATAATAATACATCACTTTTTTATATAGTCCCCCAGTGTATGAGGCACTTAATCTCACTACCAGACATTTGATCTTATGGCACCTCGTATATCGATGCGACAAACGAGGTTTTGTATGCTAGCATCATAGAAAGTGGCTACTTGTGGGGATGTTGTAGCATATTACTCCTCTTCATCGTCAATAAAATGTTATTCAATTATGAGTCATTTCAAGTGCAAAAACCGGCGTAAGTCACTTGATTCAGATCAAGGCTGTACGAAGGAGGATTTATTTGTCTCCAGTCTTGTCTCACGTTACTTATTCATTCTGCATGAATTAAACAATCAAACCCATCCTCTAATCATTCCTTCACTAATAATTGTATCGTCTTGCATCTCAGATCTGCTTATGAATTTCGCATGCTCTCGTATCCTTTGCATTCGATGCCGCATGGGCAAATTTGTGCCATCTGTAGGTTTCGAGAATTATTCCATTCTGAAAGTTACTTTCAGAACAGAGTAAATTATTTCCAAATATGTCAATAGGAGGCTGAAATGATTTTCTGGAAATGAAACAAGGGCATATCACAATTCACGTGAATGAAAGTGAGACTCATTCATATGGACTCATCCTTCTTCAATTTCAAAACGAAAATTTAAGGATGTGCCCTTCGGCTGAAAAGGTTATGCTTGTCAGTTTTTGCGGGTTCTCAAAGAGTTTTGCTCGTGTATTTCATGAAACTGGGGTGAAAATGTGACTGCTACCTCTTACTGCAATATTCTGTCATAGTTCGATGCACTATTCAAAAGGAAACATTTTAGACATAAAGATTCGATGAATCTTGTTCCAACACGACAATGTCAGGCCTCATTCCGCTCGATTTATCCATGGGAGAAATAAGAGTATTGGTGGTGACTCCTTCAACATCTGCCTTACAATACACACTCAACTCCAAGCAATTATCACTTGTTTAGTCCGCTTACATTGCACCTGGGCGACAAGAGTTTCATGATTGATACAGACTCTGAACGCGTGAGGTATGTAATGGACTAAGACAGCAGTTCAAAGACATCTGGTAATGCAAAACTCACGAAGAAAGGGGATGAATATATATGAATGTAAATGGCGATTGTGTAGCTCTCCTTTCTTTCTGTTTCTAAATCTAAACGGTTTGCAATGTTGTTAGTCATATATTTATGTTTTTATGAAATCTGTAACTTTTCTACATGCTCAAATTTGAACGATTTGTCAGGAACTTATATCTACCGTGTAAATCCAGGATTGAAGTGATTTTAATATGTTTTACTATGTACAAAAGGATTTCACAGTTTCTAATATAATTTTACCTATACGTTTTACAGGAACTCAGTTAAGTAATATGATTGTATGTCTGGAGAAATTTGAAATAATCTTTTTTTTTTTTTTCC
>BMAW01016429.1:247565-315825 GCA_019974015.1 Nephila pilipes
AGAAATAATATGTTTTTCAAGTAAATATTGATTTTCCATTTCTTCGCTTGCTTTTGTAACCACTTACTGACTTACAATCATAACTAGTATTTATTTTTACCTGTAACAACTATTTTATGCCATGAAATACTTTTTTCCACAGATTACTGAGTTCTGGCTGGATGTAACAATGATTCAGCAGCTGCAGATCAACGGCAAAAAAGAGCGCAGAAAAAGATAGAAGATAAGAGCAAGTTGCTGACGATGAAATCAAAGCCAAGGAAGTTCAAAGAAATTGGAAGATACTAAACAGGCCATTAAGGCTGCTCACAGCTACGAGTAGGGGTTATAATTCAAAATGAATGCTCAGAATTCGTCATCACTTATTTAAGGAAAAAATTACGATTAAATAAATTTTTAACATACTGTCATAGTTTTAGAGATTTACTTTCATATCCATGTTGCATGTAGAATTGCAACCGTAAGATTTGGGAGAGAAAGAGTAAGGTATTTATAAAACAACAGTTTTAAGTTATGTTTTCAATTATAGATGTTCTCACAGTAATTATAATTAAGTGTTTCGACACTGCATGGTTATAAATTTTATTTTCGATTAAAAGTTTGTGAATTTAAAATTAGTTATTTAAATTCCAGGAGTAGTGTTTGGTATTTTTCTTATGTATTCTTTCAATCTTAACTTTAAAATATTTGATTGAATTATGCATTGAGTGAGTCTAATATGCCTTTAATGCTTGAGATGTGAAACAATTACTTTGAAAATTATTTTTGATTTATATACAGAATCTGAAAATCAAGGCTTAGATTTTAATTTTAGGAAATACATCACAATGAACACAAAGTGGAAAAATCCAATACTTCTTTACAAATAAAAGTTCCTTTTCTCATACACGAGAACACAGCGTATTTCATTTAATAGAGCTTTCTTCCAGGTCTGTGATTAGCCTTAGTTAAATGTTTTATGGATGCACAAGGTTCTTCAAGATACTCTAAGAGCCATTTGGCCTGCAGCCAAGCTAGTCCATGAACCGTTTTGAAGAAGATAATTTCCAGGACCTCAGACTCTCGGCTTCTTCACGTCCTCCTGATCACAAGTCAAATATTTTTTTTTCTTTTGTGGTACCCTGAAAGTTCACGTGTTTCATCAATAAGAGATGCAGCCTAGTGGTCATGAGGTCAGGCTTTGCGGCCAGAGTAGCTTTCGAGTTGTAATGGTCGAGTCCTGATGCCACTAATGAACCTGCCATGCAGCGGGATAACGACTTACATTTCATCAAGGTCTCCATGCACTCCTGTTGGCGTGTAGAGTCTGGATATGGGTGCCAGCTCAGGTGGCATCCCCACTTGCACGTGACTGGAAGGTGAAAATTGAGAGCCATCGCCATAATAGCCCTCGTGTTGCTTTTCAGTACGACGTTAATAAGCCCCACAAATTCAACAATAAGCTTTAGAAATTTCTCGAGTCAAACCATATTTCAGAAATTCAAAAGGTACAACAAAGAAATACGGTTACTACCTGTCACGTTCACAATGTTGCTGGAAAGGTTCCAATTTATAAACTGACAGGTGTTTTTTAAAGATATTGTTTCTTCACGTTAGCTCGAAAAATATTTCCAAAACTATTATATTCATAAATATATTATAAAAATATAAAAAAAAATTGTTCGTCTTATACCTCTTTCATGTGCACCATATACTCTGAAAAGTTGTACATGGTTTTACTTTTAAACACAGATTCTTGTTTATCTCCGATTGAAGACAGGAATCTCTTTACCATACTATGGGTAAATATAACTCATAGATTGTATCAGGTTGAAGGAATGTCTTTATTATTCCTAAATATAACTCATCTGAATAAAGACTGGAAATGTCTTGTCATTCTAAAAAGTAATCTCACCGTGATTGAATATTAGAATTTCTTTGTCATTCTAAAAGTAATTCAATGGATGAAGATCTGAGATTGTCATTCTAAAATATAACTTATGCATTTTTTTTAAAAAAAAATGAAATTTAATTGATTTTTTTATTCTGTAGCTGACGAAGGTTCTCTTCCATTGTCTCACTAAGCATACTTTGACAGAGCTTTGGTAAAAGGATCTGCCATGAGAATAATTGGAACAGATGTATCAGAAAAGATCCAGAAATTCAACAGAGAAAGTTATAGCAAGAACTCAAGCTAACAGAGTACGTTATTTATATTAAGATAATAAAATATATTTTCAATTTATGTATAATGTTATAACAGTTCAGTAAAAAATTCTTTTATTTATAATCGGAATATTATTAGTTTTAACCTTATTGGCAAATATGAATTGAAAAAAAAAAAAAATTTGATTACTCAAATTTAACTAATTATTCTCATTAAATTATTTCTAAATACATCTTAAGACTATCTTCACCTAATGTCAAATTACTCGTAGAATTTGGAATGCGTTACCAGAAAAAAATTCGTCGAAACTTTATGAAAGTTTGGTGATAGTAACAGGTACATCCGTTTATGATGCAGATACTCAAAAATTTAAAGACCCAAAACGCATCATTTATCATTTGAATACAGTAAATTCTCAAACGCCGCCGTTTGCATTACCGTACAGACATTTAAAATCAAAAAGGCATTGGTTCAGAGAAATAAGTAATACACGTTCTTAAAAAGAGATAGAAGGAATATATAATTAATGTTCACATTTTGTTGTTGGAAAAAAAGTGTTCCAATTTCTGATCTCTACTCTGAACATTTTGCGGGACAGTCCTATGGAATTACAGATTTACGAATCCAGATTTCATGAGTCAACATAATTCCTATTTCATTCCGGAATATATCTTTAACTTTTTAAATTGCGTATGTAGTTTAATCCTACTTGCATGGCGTAAATAAAAGTTTTATAGATTTATATATTTTAAATGTCTATTTGGTTATTATATAAGTATTTGTACAGACTTTTCGAAAACTAATAGACTGCTAAAAGTTGTTTTAAATATGATTAAATGTTTTAAATCTTCCATTAACACTGGTTTTTAGATATTACGGCCATTTTGCTAAATTTCCTTTAGAACTGTTATGCATTTCGTGTTTTTATCGCTTCATTATTAGTTTATTTATAATGTGAACTTTATCTCGAAAAAGGACTAAACAGCGAAGAAAATCAATGGTATACGCATGCATAGTAATTCTGGGGAGATATTATCGAGTATATGTAAATTATAATGTGTTATACTGCTAAGTATATAAAGGTTTTAAGGTTATACATTTAAGTGTATAGTTATATTGCATTACACTCAAGTGCATATTAAATTCTTATCCGCGAGACTTATCATGTTTTTCTCCTTCAGCTAACACCTTGGAGTGACTTTAATATAATATTGTTTGAATTAAAAGCTCTTCCAATGGATGAAACTTTGACTTATATAGATTAGATTTAAAACTATTGAAGTGTAGTGAAAATAGATTTGATTAATTGCATTATAAGAAGCGAAACATTTGCAATGAAGTTAGTTAGTGTTTGTTAGAGAACGAGTGAAATATATAACAATGGAATGGTGGCTATATCCATAAAATGTAAGGAGTAATTGGATCATTAAAGCCAGAAAGATCTGAATAGATTCTATTGAATTGACCTCACTACTAAATTTAGTAGGATCTAAACCTAGTCTAGTTCAGTTCAGATAAATACCTTATAATATTAATTCACAAGATAAGACGCAAAAAATACTTTTCCCGCATATATATTGGGTTAGAATTGACTTCGAATATTCATTGATATGAAAAAATAACTTTAGTTTTATCATCTTTGTATGACTTTATATGTATTTTGGCAATTGTTTCTGTGAATGTTTTAAATATATCGACTTTATATTGGCGCAGTCGATGAAGGAGACAATAATAGAGAGTTACAAAGCTGATTCACATAATATACAAAAACATTATATTGCATGTTTACTTTTTGTAAATTAGGTTAGTTTTTTAAACACGGACAGTTTTATTCGCCTGAATTGCGAGAATATCGCAAAACCAAAAAATAAATTAATCTAAAAGTAAGAATACCTCCACGTAACGATACGGGATAAGTGATAGATCCAAAATTTGATCGCTTTCCGATAACCAATTGTTGGAACATTAATTTTATATTCTTGACTTGCTATCCTTTTAGAGAATGAGCGATATTTATAAACTGTTACCATTTCTCCTTGAATCAGAAATCCCTTGTCTTTCTGGTGTAAATGTAACTGTATTTCGTTTCCTATTCGATAATGGGTTTTGAAAATTTACGTGTTCAAATGAAATGACATGTTTCTGGAATATCTAAATTTTAAAAAAAGTTGCCGTTAATTGCTATGTGTTATAACGTCACAAATGCAAATTTCATGAAAAAATTGGAATGAAAATGTGTGTCTGAAGTTTCAATCGTGGGTTCTTTAACATTAGGTGGAGACAATTTTGAGGCACTAAATTATTAAATAACATTAAATATAATTAAATTAAACGATAAATTTATTAAATTGAATATATTTTTAAGCTTAATGTAATAACTGCCTCCATAAATAAAAAAATAAACCATTGTGTATTAATCTCTGTTCTCAACACTAATACTTCGATGAGGCGACTGCAATCTCAAACTGAAATTACAAAAAAAAAATAAACTTAATAATTTTGAAAATCGTTATATGCAAGTTCTTGCTAAGAGCAGTTTTAGCCACCAAAGGTGCTAATCTTTAAATAATTATTATTCAAGTGTTCCATACAAAGGTTTGTATTACCTAAATGCAGCATCATACATACTGCACAATTTAAATTTGTTACATTTTACAAAATTTAGGAAAATGAAAAATAATGTAATTAATACCGTCTACACTAGAACGAAATAGTGTGTTTATACCTGTAATTACTGAACAAACCATTACATCTCAAAGAATTACATTGCAAGAAAAAAATGTACCAAACCAAAAAATTAGCAAATTCAAATTCAACCACAGAAAATAGAAAGTAAACTTAATAAAATATCTTCCATTCGACTGAAAACACACCAATTTGATGCCAAACTAATCACCTAAAAATGTTGTAGTTGATCAATTAAAAAACTTAACTAAAAAAAGAGTTATTAAGCCAAAAAATAATCACAAAGATAACTAGTTTAAAACGTAATGTAATATAAAAATATTACCAAAGACACATCATAAATAAAAACGTTTATATATATATATATATATATATATATATATATATATATATATATATATATATATATATATATATATATATATATATATATATTTGAAGAGTGATAATACGATTCTTTTTCGATATTAAAATTTAATAAAATTAAAAGCAACCTTTGTAAATTATTAAATTGAATATATTTTTTAAGCTTACTGTAATAACTGCCCTGTAAAATAAAATAAATCGTTACGTATTAATCTCTATTATCTAATTTCTAATAATTTATGAGGTGAGTGGCAATTCAATCCGTTAGAAATTATTGCGAATTGGTCGAAGGAATTAAATTAGGTTAAACAAACTCACGTGCATTTAGCAATACGTAACTGAACTCGAAGTACACCAACTTTTCCAGAATGATTTCTTTGCTCTGGAAATGCAAGATGGTCATGTTATTTTGAAATATGATCTCGGAAGTGGGCTAGCAACTTTAAAATCACCAGAAACATATAATGACGGCAAGTGGCACTCTCTCGAAGCGGCACGACTTGACAAAGATGCTATACTTAAGGTATGATACCTTTTTATTACATAAAATTAAGTATGTAAGGGTTTCTTTCTTTTTTTTCCCTTTACTTTACAAATTTTTTATTATGGGTACAATTTTTCTCACTAGCTCTTTCAAGTACTAGAAGATGAAAAAATGTATATAGTGATTAAAAAATTAACACTGTTATGTACTTAAATTAAATTAAATGTTGATGATATTTGCCTTATTTTTCGGACCATGTGATACACGATTATAAATTTAGCAATTCATAAAAATAGTTTGTATCTAACGTACGCATTAGTTATTTGAACCGTACAAAAAGCATATGTTTACAGTCTAACAACTGACGCTCATAAGCAGACTGTGAAACGGTGATTTCCCTACAATGCCTCGAGATGACTTGGGTATCAAAATGTGTTTTCTGCACATAGTGATGTACATGTTGTTCTCAATTTGGAATCATCAAACATAACTATCTTTACCGGCATGCTTTACTAATTTTAGTTACCTATTACGACAGACATTGAATTTCTCTGATAGATCTGATACAGAATAAAGATCCGTATTTTAAAGTTACCTTTGGACCCTAAGAAGTCCTCCAATTTTAAGTTGATTTTTTTATAAAAATTTTTTTTAAAAAAAAGTGTGTCTTATGGTCCGAAATGTAATGAAATAAGTTTTGGTGTGTTTTTGTACTAAGCGATCAAATGTGAAATAATGATGTAAGAAAATTTATTTGTGTTTACATCAGAATGTCTTATTTTAGGTCGATCAAGTGGAAGTGGACAGTGGGGTTTCACCTGGGGACGAAACCACTTTATCCTCCACAAATCAGATATTTGTTGGTGGATATCCGCGAAGACAGCCCTTCTCATATCCGTAAGGCTCTATTTTTAAATATTTTTTTTCAAAATAATTTTTCCTATATTGAACAAGACACTATTTCGAACACAGTGAACAAGGGTGGGTGAAATATAAATGACATTTTTTAAGGGATATTTTTCGAAATACTACTAAGTAAAATTACGCAAATATGTTACATTTTTATGTACCCACCTATAAGATATACAGGTTTTTTTTTCAACGTATTTTTTTTATTTATTTTTTTTATTTTTGTATGATAAAAAGAAGTCCGACAAGTGTACGGAATCAATTGCGCACAAATTCTTCTACTTCACTCTATGAAAATATTTCTCCTGTTAACGCTTTTTTGAGGGTCTAAACATATGGCCGCGGTAACATTGTGACATTGACCTACTTGTGATTCTTTCCACTAATTTCGGGGAAATTATTGCAATTTGAATAGCACAATCAATCATGAAAGTCAAAATATATTGGAATTCGAAAGTGCTAAGCTTGGGCTATCGGGAAGATGTCCGACTGATTTCCAGTGAGGTTTTTTTTTAAAAAAAAATTCTACATTACATCTCATATGTAGAGTCCTACATTATCTAGGAGTAGAACATTACAGATCGCATTGGGAACTCTATTAGACGAAAGTGGCGCTTTAATTTTCTCCCAAAATTTACTATAGATACTGCCTTAATTAACATCAGTCTTGAGGATTTCAGACGTACATAATATTCTGTGAATTCTAAAAAAAAAGTAGCGATAACTTTACCAACAGATAACCGAGTTTTAATTTTAGTGGCACAATTCGTGCGCCATTCCATACCCGACAGCTCTGTTTCAGGGACAAGTGACTGTTGCTGAGGCAAAATTTATTGAGAACATCTGACGCTAATAAAAATTCTATTTTATATTTGATCCACATACTCACATGAACCGTGAATAAATATAGTCGTTTTATCCAGAAAATAAAGTGCGAAATTACAAAATAAAGGGCGTAGATTCTCAATACAAAAAGTTATTTAAATGAAATTTTGTAACGCAAAATAGAAAAACTTTTTTAAGAAATGAAAATAATTCATCTTTCTAAATGGGTTATAAGATATTACATTATAATCATTTACAAAATATTAATGCAGGTCGGAGCAATAATTGTTCCACAAATGCTTGCTTTTTACACTGAATTGAAATTTCTGAACGATAATGAAGTTCAAACTTATACCCTTCAAAACTTTTATCAAAGATTAAAAATAGTGAATAAAACTGAATATAGCCTGAATGAGAAATTTCTCTTTTAGATCTTTAACATTATCGTTTGGACATTGATTTAAACTTCTAACGTAGTGCTTTAATTCTAATATTTAAAGAAGATAAATGTTCTGATTGATTTTCTCTTTTTCACTTATGTAACATTGAAACATTCTTAAAGTATTAAGTAATTTTTGATGTATTCCATTTCTTAAAAGGGGTATAAAAATATCCTTAACTTTTTGTTAGTTTGATATTTAAAGAATTTTCCTCTTTTTCCACTCTTTTTGAAATCTTATTTAACATTGAAACAATCTTAAAGTATTATGTAATTTTTAATGTATTCTAATTCTCTTAAAATGAGTAAAAAATTTATCTAAATTTTCAATTATCTAACATTTAAAGAAACCAGTGTGTACTGTTTTATTTTCTTTTTTTTTTATTTCCTCTCTTTTTGAAATCTTATGTAACTTTGAAACAAAATAGTATTATATAATTTGAAATACACTCCATTTTTCAAAACGTATAAAAATGTTCCTATTTTTCTTGCCTTAATAGCAAATTTAAGCTGAAAAAATGTAATTACTTTTTAAAATTAATTTTATAACTAAGACCATGTGTTATAATATATTAAAATTAAATTCCAATGTCTCATTTATGTAACTGAACAATTAAATAAAAGCACAGTGTCATATCCAAGATACTTGCAATGATGCTATGATTCCATGACTGTTCAGTATTATTTTTTTAAAGTTTGACTGATCAAGTTTTTGGAATTTCTAAATATTTTCTCTGTTATTTGTCTTTTTCTAGTTCAGAAAAACAGAAGAAACTTCTCATATTCATTTTAATTTGCTCAAATATAGAATCACATGTTTTTTATTCCATTAAAGTATAATTTGCTTATTTGTACATAAAATTTTAATATTCTCTCTTTATCTTAAATATTTTTAGAATCACCAACATAGGATTTGAAGGTTGTATAATGGATATGCAAATAAGTGCAGAAATAACTGACCTAAACAAAAACAAAGAAGCTCTTGGCGTCGTTAACGGCTGTCCTGTAACGGTTAGTATCAGTACATATTGGCAACGAATCCATGTTATTAACTTTTTTTTTTTTTAAAAAAATCAAACAAAAATAAAAACTACTTGTTTTTCCTTTTAATTTTTCCAGATCGCTCGAACTGTATCATTCAACAACGTCTCTGCTGGCTACATAGGGATGCCACCAGCCAACCTACAAAAACTTGCTCAACTAACATTCAAATTCAAAACCTCAAAAGAAAATGGTGTCATATTCTATTCCGCCAACGAAGACAACAGCAATTACTTGTTCATCGGATTGCACAATGGCAACATCATAATGAAGAGCAAACCTGGTGGAGAGTCAAGAAGTCGCGATGTCAAATACAACGATCTCCAGTGGCATTACGTATCTGCTACCAAAGCCCTCAGACAGATGAGGCTGGACATTGACGACTTTTTCTCCGTAGAAATAGAAGTACCAGTAGATGCACTGGTGTCCACGACAACGCCAATGTATTTCGGAGGCGTGCCGGACGGTTTCGCTATTCCGGAAGATATTGTACCATATTATTCGCCTTTTGTTGGCTGCATCGGCGACACAACTGTAAATAATATATTCCAGAATTTCGCAGATACGCAAGATAAAATATTTGTATCACTTGCTAGCTGTCCCTTGGAGGAACCATTTGAAGAAACTACTCAAGCACCTCTGCCTATTGGACAGTCACCACAACCCGATTCAGAAGATACAGAAAGTAAGAAATATTAGGCTGTAAATATTAGACTTAAGGCTGTCTTCGCCATATGTAGAGAACCTGTGTTTCGTGCCAGAAAAGACGAGATTTATTCAAAGAGAAATAAGTAATGTTTTAAAATATGCTGTTCTCTAAAGGATAGCGAGGTCAAAATATAAAATTAATGTTCGAGCGCATTTTTTTATCGGAAGAAATGTTGTAGTTTCGGGTCTTATTCCTTAACATTACGCGAAGACAGATTTGGCTCTGATATATTTTACTCATATTCTATTCTTTTGAATTTTTTGGGGTACACACATTTCATAATTTATTTGTACTCGTATAATCGACCATTTTTGCCAGAAGTAGTCAAATGAGGCGTCGTCGTAGCGCTTGGAATAGGATTTTCTGTTGTTTTTTTTTCGATGAACTGTTCTTGTCCATTTTTAAAGAACTGTTCTTTAAAAATGAACAAGTAACTTGTTCTTCACCTGTTCTTTAGATTTTTCGAACCAAACCTCAAATGCATTTAAATGAATTTAACACCACAAAATTGCTACATATATACACATACGATTACTGTACACATTTGAGGAAATATCAAGTTGGTTGGATTTTTCCAAAGCGTTATTTTGTATTAATTCATACCAATCAGAACACTGTTTTTAAATTTATCAGCAGACAGGAAAATAAAGCATCTTAGGTAATAACTGAATATGAGTAATATATATATATATATATATATATATATATATATATATATATATATATAAATTGTAGTAATAGAGGATTAAAAATCGTTTTTCGATCATATGAATGAACAGGCAGTGTAATAAAATACTATGAGCTTTAAACAGATTAAATGAATGGAAAATGAAGAAAATACTGAAGACATTCAACAGATAGAAGAAAAAAATTACTGAAAACCGTAAGTAGTCAAAGAACAGGTTTGCAGGGGAGCACTGAGCAGGATGTTCTCATTCTTTCAAATTAAATGGTTCAAAATAATAAGTTTTCTTCTTTTAGTCTCCACACTTATGTTGAATAGTGTGTCACTACTTAGATGTATATATAAAGGAATCTATGTCACGTTTAGGGGGGGCCCATTCGTTGCTATAGTGAATGGAATCGGGAAATTTTGGGGCTCAAAATTATTTGCGTAAATTTGGTTAGCGTATTTGACTATATTTTAAATTCATACGTTTTTATACTTCTCAATCCTTATTAAAGCGTGCAAAGTGAATATATATGTGAAAATGATGTAAATGTTCCTTAGTATAGCAAAAAATTCGAAATACAAATCTAATTTATCATCCGGAAAAAAAAATTAAGCAGAAAGGATAAATAATTTAAATTTACCTCGTTGGTGAGATATGGAAGTTCGAAGAGAGAGGTGCCAGCTCAGGTATCGTCCCCGTCACTTGACCGAGGCTCAAAATTACAAGGTCCGTCCCCCCATAGCTCTCGTGTTGCTTCTCAGTGCAATGTTAGTAAAAACAATCAATCGGTTTAAATTTACTGCAAAACTAGAGTTTTTCTTTTTAATTATGTATCAATGATATTTAAACAATTATATTTTCTTTTGATGCAATAGCTTAGTAATATGGTCTCTCAGATAATTATCATTAATATCCTTATATTTTATGTTTTATTTCACTTAATTTATTACTTTACAGCACTTCAGTCACACAATGTGGAATCACCAATTGATAAAGTTATATTCACTGGAAATAAATTATTTATTTGGATGCCGCAAATGAATGAGACGGCGTGTTTATTAGTTTCCGAGCACATAGAATCACAGGACATATACTCAAATTTTGATTTAGTTAAACTACACAAAGTGTTTTTTTTTTGGGGGGGGAGGGGATTTGTTCTCCTAACCACTAAAAAGATGTAGTATGGGCTTAATTATAGTATGGGCTTATTGGATGCCTACTATAGATGTAAAAAGAATTTGTAAATACAGTAGTATCTCCTAATAAGGGACACCCACCGGAACGGACATTTTGTTCCTTAAACAAAGATGTCCCTTAATAAAAGGTAAATACGTATACTAACTATTCAAAGGGGCCGAGACCAGCGGAATTATCCCTTAAGTAGAGGTATTTCTTACAATAGGTACAACTGTAGTTTGATGTATATAATTAGCTCATAGAAGTTAAAATAAATATAATAGAAGGAAATCGCGCTCCCTCTATTATTGGTTTTGGATTCCTAATCACCTTGATACCTTTAGTATCCATTCCCAACAATAATATAATAACATAATAATTCTTTTCAATTTAAAACATTTTTATTACCTGCTTCAGGTTCTACAATTCCGTCTGTAGACGAAGAGGAGGGCTCAGGTTTTCCTGAAGGTCCTGATCCTACCCCTGTAGGACAATGTGCCCTGCCACTCCCTCCAAGAAGGGACATCACCGTCAAACCGGGAGATGGAATTCGCTTCGGCAATACACCGTACAGCAGACAGCAGTTCACCAAACCAGGGTCATTCATGTCCAGCATTTTAGAAGACAGTACATTTGCATTAGAATTCAAATCGTCATCAGACAGCGGAGCCATGTTCTACGTTTCGGACGCAAAACACATAGACTTTGTTGGATTGTTCATGAAAGAAGGCAAGGTACGTAATTGAGGGAATGGTTCTCTTATTACATTTGTATAAAAGTTTGTTGAGTTTTGAGACTTCATTATCTGAAACATTTAACATTAGATTTATGGAACCCGTCAATTTGACGGGAATGGAATCTGTTTCAGCAACGGATTGAAATTAACCGTCATTATGATGGGTCTTCGATTTTATGCTTAAATATTCTGAATATGCAAACATTATTCTTTAGATAATACATAATGGGTTTTAAAGATATAATACAGAGAATATATATTTCTACTCGTATTCTTTGTAACACCTATATTTTATTATTTCTAGATGTTGTATACCTATTTTTGCAAAAATCCTCCCATTTGACATGTTAGTTTATATATATATCAATTATTGCGAAATAACGATGAATAAGTAAAAACAACACCAAGCTTGTGATGGCTGTTTAGCGATAAATGTAAGAGCAATCAAGTTTGAACTAGTTGTTTACACCTAGAGCAAACCTTATCATATGACAAATAAACACTTCAAATGTGAATTTTGTAGAGAAAAATTATTTTTGGAAGTGAAGCTGCTCGTATTATTTTATATGTAACAAGTATACAAGCGGGAAGTGTACACCCAAGATAAGAATTTAAATGCAAAATGTATCAAAGACAACAGTAGATAAAAATTTGTAGATTTTAAATAAATAATTTACAAAAAAAAAATGCATTTTAATACACCCGTCAAAAAGACGGATTTCAGTAAAAATAGGTATATAGTCGAGATGGCCGTAAATCTAATGTTAAAGTATTATTTGAAGAAGTAAAATTCAAATTATTATGGATTTCTAGATGACGATGGAATTTATCGAATGAGCAGTTTTTTTCAATTAAGAAGTCTTTTCTCAATTCTGTGTATCAAAATCTAATTTTAAAGTAAAATTAGACTTCGTATCATTTTTTTTTAAACTATCCCCTGAATTTTCCCCTCCATTCTGCATTTTTCTTGTCGAATCACTAGCAGCAACCATATTGAGAACCTCGAATCTCAAAAAAATAATGAAACATAATCCCAAGTGAGGTAATGTCTATGCTAGGGTTGAAAAGGCATGGGAGTGAAAGATGTTAAGACTTCGAATTAGAAGTGACCTACACTTATGTGAGTGTTAAACAAGATGAAAAAATCGTAGACTCAAAATTTAAAAATGGAATTTAGAACAGATAAATTGATCATTGTGTAGGAAATTGAGAGTAACTTGCTAAAAAAAATTTTTAAAAAAGATGTGTTATGTTGTTGGTATATTTATGAATATTTATGCGGAGGAAAATATTTATGCGGAGCACAAAATTTGGAATATTTATTTTTTCGGAAAAAATGTAAAAAATTCAGTACAAAAAAAAGTTTTAATTCTGAAACTTCAGTATGTATACAAATTCGAAACAAAGTTTACTCCCAAAAATTCTATTTAATTCTAATCATGCTGGAATTTGAATTTCTTTTCTGGAATTAAAATTGAACACAATGGGAAGGGTGTATGATGGTGAAGTTCAATGGCGCAAGAGCCAGATATGGCTATACTGCTCCAAAAAAAAGGAGTAACTAATCCAGACGTTTGAAAAAATAGGGGGAAAAGGTAACAATAGGCTGACAAGAACGAGGGTCTAAAATAGGAAAGGATCGATAAGATATCCCAGAGGCGCGTCACCCTTGTTTAAAAAAATCATAAAACCCATGATAAAGAAAAAGGTTACTAGGTTGCCTCAGAGTCATCATTCCTGCACATACCTAAAGAAATCAAGCCCCTGATGGTTTATTATATGAAGCGGAATTGATTGCAGGCTTAAAGAAGACTTTTTTTTTCACTAACTAGCGGTATTTTTATATTTTGTGATGGCAAACAAGACAAGTTTCTTATAGTTTAAATAATTCTATGGCATAGTTTTATTTTTCATACGTTTATTTATTTAGTCGCTAATCCCCCCCCCCTCCGAAGCAAAATGGTCCAATGTGGAATGGAGCTTAGAAAGTGCAACTGCTCCACTAAAAGCAAGTTACTCCAACTGTACTCACTATTACAATTCATTACTCAGTCCAGTGCAGTTTATCATTGTATGTCTCTCAGAATTTCCCATGATGACGGAGCTACGACTCTAGAAGTTGCAATTAAATACATTGAGCAACAAGAAGAAACCACATGAATCGAAATAATGCTGTTGCAATGACAGCGACGCATGGTAGCGAGGAAACGGCATGCGTCAAGAAACCTTACTACTATCAAAAATATCTGTAAATCGTCACAAGATAGAGCTTTTTATACGTATTTAATATTAGACAATTATGTAAACTCTCAGCTTAATTTTTTTCTGTTGTTTTGTTGTAAAGCTTGATTATTAGGCTTGTAATGCGTAAATTTATAACATAGTTTTAAATTTAAAAGACTTTTTCTTAACACCCCTTGTAATCTATTATTTTTGCTTATCCAACGTTCTACCGACACTTTTAAATTAGAAGGATGAGATAGGATAGGACTAGATAAGTTCCCAGCCGGTTTTGGCCTATCATTCCCCTCCCCCTCTTATCGAAAAAAATACACTCCCATTCTTGAAATCAATAATGTAGCTGTGAGTTTTCAGATATTTTAATACTCGAATTCAGATACTTCCATAGTTATTTAAAGATTCTTCGGAACTTTTCCGTTAAAGGGGGCCGAAAAAAAATCGCCAAAACACGTTGTGCGAATTCGGAACCGCAATTGCAACCCTTCACCTCTCTCCCGACGCAGTACTACTGTGGTTGCCCGTGATATCCTCCCGTTTGGCGAAAAAAATTAAACCATTGCCAACGGCCCCCTTTAACGGAATAGTACCGATTCTTCTATAAGTCAGAAAAAGATTGTTGTCTTGCAGAAACATTCCTTTTTCACTCTTTCGAATACAATTTATTCCGTGCAATTAAAAGCAATAATATAACTTTAATAAGATAAGTATGAAATTCCATAGGATCAACATTACGTAAATTCGTGTGAGGGGTCACTGGAACTTTCCATGATCTGCCTGAGCTTTTGTAAATACAAGCTTTGTTGATTGAACCAAAACAATCGCACTCGCAAAAGCGATGCACTATGCATGCTACAATTCCTTTATGTACTAGTCCAAAAAGTACTAGGAACAAAGTTATACTGTACCAATACCTAATTTTAATGTGAAGTGATCTTGCTTAAAAGACATTTATAATTGATTATTGAAAGATTCCTTAGTATTAATAATAATTTTTGTATTAAGGCCTTTCAGCGCATTCTTGAGAGTATTGCTCTTAGAGGGGAAGGTAGGGAATGGCAGTTGTAGTTATAATAATATATTTGTATATAAGATATCTCCCATTTTGGAGACAAAAATTTTGACAAAAATGATTTAATTATACACCTTAAAATATGCCTGTGGTAGCCGAGTAGTCATGGTCACGGGCTTGCTGCGAGCGTTGCTTTGTCGAGTCGTGAGCTATAGCCCTGATGCCACTAAAGACTCTCTGTGCAATGGAGATTAGGCACATTAAACCTGTAGAGGCTCCAAGTCCTCCTGTGGCATGGTGTAGAAATTTGATTGACTTGACCAAGTTTCAATATTACGAGGTCCGTCGCCAATAGCCCACGTGATACCTCTAAGTTTGACATTAATAATGAATCAACACGCATAAACTTATAAACTGAATTAACCCTTTATAGGCATTTTTTTTTCTCCTTATAATGTTATATTAGTATATTTTGAGATTGATTTAAGAAAAGAGATATTCAGCTTATTAGATAACATTAATTTGATTTTAAAAAACCTTTTTTGATACGAAGTATGTTTACCATTTCTCATTCAAAGAGAACTATATATATATATATATATGTGGTTTTCTTTTTTGCATTTTATGTTGCATTACATAAAAAGAAAAAATATTTATAAAATTATATTTTCATAAAAATTTAAACATAATGTACTCTTTAATCCAGGCTAAACTTTATTGCTTAAAAACTGATTAAATTGGTTGTAAGTATACTACTTCCTTCGGCCATAGAAAGTGTTAAAATACTGTTCGCAAAAGTTTGTATTTCGCTATCATCCCAGGAGGAAAACTGTTTCCTGAAAAAACAGTTTTCAGACAACGATCAAATGCGTAAGTAATGTTATATATGTAAGTGCGACTGTGGCGACACACTTGGCGACAAATTTTGTTCCCAACTCACCAAATTGGGTGATTGAACAAAGTGGCCTGAGAGTAATCTAGAGATTTCAACGGCATTCTCTGAAAAATACATATTTCACATAAATGTATATTATTTTATATATATATTATTTTATACATATAGCCATTTTGTGTGTCAATTAGCGTGCATATTAATGAATGTAGACACTTAATTCTTTTGGGATATTGTGATTTACATTGCTGTGTTCATTGATTGTGCGAAATTTGTATTTGTGCTGTTATAAATTTTTATGTGTGGGTTAATAGCTCCTGTTAAAAGGAAAAGTAGAGAATATGCTAAAGGTTATAAGAACAATTTTGAATTTGCTTGGAAAGAATCTGTTTTTTCATTGCGAAGACTTCTCTCGCATTCGAAAGACAATCACAATATTATTGATGCAATAAAACTAAATTAAATTAATTTCTTTAACGAGTTTTCACTCACCGACGAATTTACTTTTTATTTCAGATCATCTATGTGTTTAACTGCGGCACAGGAAGTGCCGTTATCACGTCCCAGAACACGTACAACGACGGGACGTGGCATCGCGTGGTCTTCTCTCGGCAGGGTCAGGAGGGAAGACTCGTCATCGATGACGATGAAGAAGTCAGAGGAACTTCTATAGGTTCAGCCAATTCAGTAAACGTCAAACCGCCCTTCTACATCGGTGGCGTCACTGAAGAAGTAGCGAGAGAAGCTAAAAATAATCTTAAAGTAAGTATGATGAAAAAGTATCATCATACTTAAAGTAAGTATGATGATACGTTTCTTGTATCTGTATTTATTTGAATAAGAAACATTATTTTTATACAGGTTTCAAGAAAACTCCATTCTCTCTGCACCCTTTATTATAATCAAATTCCGGTTCATGATATTAACAATAAATTAAATAATGACACACTTATATATATATATATATATATATATATATATAATTTTTTGTTCAACGTAGCCTCATAGTTTCATTCTGAATCACGGTTGTAATTCTTTCAATTGTTAGAAACCCTGAATTTTGATAAGGAAAACAAAAATTTCATGCATACTGCCAATTGATAGGCCCAAGCTTCATTACGCTTGATTCTTCTTCTTTTGTGTGTCTCTTCAACTGAAAATGATTTCCTCTTTACGGTATTCGTCATTTTTACCGATTTTTTCAAGTTACTGCTGAGATGGCAAAATGTATGTCCAGTCTGAAGCATTCATTTGGATATGAATACAACGGGTAGAGATTTAAAAGTGGGGAGACATCAAACGCCGCCTATAGGGTCCATTCTATTATTGTTTTGATGAATGGGGAACGAGGAATACTGTTTTTCAGACAATCGATCCGTGGTTTGATACCTAGAAATTGTGAGAGAATGAAAGAGTGGGATTTAAAACGGAAATTTATGAATGATTTCTTTAGGGGGATCCTGATACGAATGTATAAAACTAGAATAAAAACAATTGGGGGGAGGGGGAATCTGTTAACGGGAAATTTGAATTCACTATTAGTAAACTTTCGTTTTCTCAGAATTTCACACTTAGCGTTTAAAATATCATTATATTAATTCAATAATAGCTCGTTTGGAGAAGTGAAAAAGTTTGTGGTATATTTACTTTATTATTTTGCAGCTATCTTAAAGTTTAATTTAAAATAGTCAATAAGTTCAAAACTGTAAACGAACATACGCTAGAGAATGACAACATACTATTTTTTTCTAACAAAAAATATGGAAGATCGCACTTTCTCTCTCTCAAATCCCTTTTAATGCTGTCTAATTTATAATCTTATAATAAAGACTTACCAAATAGTTCATTTCATTTCAAGCACTTCTTGTTTATCAGATTCAACACTTATTACTCTAACTAGGAGTCATTTGAATCCAGTAGATTAATTACGATTATTCAATCCAATTTACAAATATCTAACCAGCTTTTCGTTATCTTCTACGTCCCTTCTCTTTTCTTTCAGTTCTACTTCACTTATATACCCTTATTCTTAATTCACGGACTACACTTCTTATCTTTATTTAATTTACCTAATAGCGTTTTATTTGCTTGGCAATGATCTGCAATAGAAAACAACTCAAATTACGAAAACGTGTCCGAGGTTAGTGAAAAGAAAATCGCAAAATAGTCCACCGTTACAAACTCGCTATAATCGAGAGTTCACTGCAGCGAGGTTTGACTGCAGCTGCTCTGTAATCATTCGGTTGAATAAAATAATTCTAATTCGATTTTTCTTATTTTTCGATTTTAAATAAATCGCATTACCTTGTGTTAGGTTTCCTTGCAAATAAAGGCAACCTGATACAGATATAATACTGCTTATTATGTGAGGAGTCTGCATTCTCAAAATTTCTCTCTCTCTCTTCCAGGGTATTAATTATTCATTCCCCGGCTGCATACGCAATGTGGAGGCCCAGGGAGATCTTTTAACCAGTGAGAAGCCAACTCTGACGAGAAACACAACTGGCTGCTCTAGTAAAGTAGAGGAGGGAACTTTCTTCTCATCCGATGGAGGATATCTTGTACTCTGTAAGTAGATCACGCGAATGAGTAACCCATAACTTTATCTTTTACTTGCAGTTTTTTTTAAATAATTTTTTAAAAAATGTATGTGTTTTCATGTAAAATAACGAATAAAAGAAACATTTTAATTGCTTTATAAAACTGTAAAATGCTTATTTCCTTATTCTCAAGACCTGAATTTTTATCGCTACAAAATGTTTCTGTTATTATTTTTTTAAAAGAAATGCACTTCACCATGAATAGTCTTAGAAATAGTTTGTAATAGTTTCACCTCATTGTTTAACTCTACGGTCATCTTAAATCCTAATATAATAGTCAAATATTTCAAAACTTTAATTGAAGATACGTAACAGAAAGACAATACAATTTACTATCTAGCAAAGAATTTGCATAATTACTCCTTCTCGAATCCCTTTCAACTCGGTTTATCCTGGTTCTGTTGAAATAATAAAGTCTTTGCTTACCAAATCAATCATTCCGTCTCATGCATTCGCGATTATAACAGATTTGACTCTTATTATTCTGAACAGGAGTCCCTTCCAACTACTTTCGAAATAAATTGTTAATTACAGTAATTCACTCCAATCTATAACATCCGTCAACTTAACTTACCGTCATCGTCTATCTGCCCTCTATTTCCTTTCAATTCTATTTCACTTATATATCACTATCTCTTAATCACAATTCAATAAACTTCTTATCTTCATCGACTTAATCATGTTTCATTTTGTTTGGAAAGGAATTGTAATTTTATGCAATTCAAACTACCAAAAAGTCTTCGGGGAAAGAAAATTACGAATAGCCCAACGTCACAAGTTATTTCAGATAAATATATAGATTAATGAAACGTAATGAAAAGAAGCACATAACATAAAAAGATTGATCATTTCGCACTGTTACCTGATTGGCTGCGGTTTCGTAAAAGAAGTGAGTGAGTTTAAGATGGAGAGCGCTTATTCACACATATATATTTGCGCGTTCAAAAAATATTCGCTCGCTCCAACCTCGCAACGACTATTCTTTCTACCAATGTGTGGTAGTTGTGAACAAAAGAAACACACTGATTTCGGTTTTATATGACTATTTTCAACGTTTGAGTTATTTATGAGAAGGATACTTTTGATATTTATATAAATATATTTGAATTTAACTATTAAGATATTCTGCTTTTATTGTAAATTATTAAATAAGAGAATTGTTCTTTTCATTACCTTTCGATTGGTAACAAATAATATAAAAAAATTGAAGTGAATTCCTACTAAGGTCAACAAAGAAAATTTTTATTTCAGTTACTTTTTATTAAATAATTACATTTATTATAAATATGTATACACATATGACTGTATCACAATATCAAAGGGCAAAAGAAATTTTTTTCCAGGGATCTACACGATTCGTCACTGACGGTATTTATTCCTAAATATATATCCTGATAAATATCTTATATATAAGAGAAATTTTTTTCTCCCATATAAAACTAAAATTAATTATTTGAAAATCAAATAAAAAAATTTTATTCTTCAATAAGGCTGCATTGGGGTTGCATTATTAGCAACTGGGAGTGGAGGGAAGGGGTAAAACATTTAAAGGCAACAAATAATAATAATAATAACAGGGAAATTGGAGAATGTAAGGAGATAGACATACACAAAATTTTAAAATTTAGCTAAGAAATAGCTGGGGTTTTTTTTACTCTTTCTAAACATTTTGGACAAAGAAATAAAAGTTATCTGTTTATACCAACTATGTTGTTGTTCGTCATTTAGAACACACTCGGATTTGAGTCTCGGATTTTTCGACGATGAGGTTTTTCGTGCTTGCTAATTGGTGTATCAGGCCTGAATGCCACGCGTATTACGCTTGCCAAGGGGGGGGGGACGAAATTGTTATCGGGCGTATACTGCACCTAAACAAATATTATTTTCAACATTATTAAAAACTTTTCAAAACCAAAATATTGTATCTTTTAAATATTAATTACTGTCATAATATATGTAAATTTAAGATAGACAAAATGAAATTAAAAGTTGATATATGTGCTACAATTTAGATCCACCCTATTTACTTCTGAAATACTTGAAACTGGTTACCCACTGGTCAAATTGTGACGTTAAGCTTTTCGCGATTTTCTGTTCACTAATCACGGAGACTTTTTTTCATATGAATTGCGCAAAACAACAACGCCTTGCCAGCCAAAATTAAACGTGATTAGATAAATTAGATGAAGATAGAAGTGTAATGAATTGAATTAAGAATATATTGATATATAGGCGACATAGAATTGAAAGAGAAAAGACGGTAAATGGAGGATAAGAACAGGCTGATAGATATTTGTAAATTGGATTAAAGCATCGGAATAAATCTTTCGGGCTGAAGCGAATCTTAGTTAAAGTATTAAGATAAAAATGGACTGTTATTGAGAATTGTTAGAATCGGTACGAGTGATTTGGTAAGCTAAGACTTTAATATTACAATTTTAATTAGGATTAATCGAGTTATGAAAAAACGACCTCATTAATTCTTTAATAGTTATTAAAGTGTTTTGGCTTGCTCTTACGTATCTCCTATTGGAGTTTTATTGACTCTTTAATGAGACTGAAGGATGGTGGTAGAATTAAATAATGAAGGAAGTGCATCACAAAATATTATCTAGATTACTACTTATGTATCTTCATCACTTATAATTTCTCTATTTTTTTTTCTTTCTTTCTAGACGACAAATACCGTGTCGGCCAACGTATTTCCATTACGGTCGACATAAAACCACGAAATCTTTCTGGAATCTTAATGGCCGTCCACGGTCGCCAAGATTACCTTATTTTACAATTAATAGACGGCCGGGTGGAATTCGGCGTCGACAACGGCGCAGGTCCAATAACAGCGGTCTTCAACCCCACCGACAAACATTACCTCTGCGATGGTGAGTTCCACACCATTCAAGTGGTGAAATCCAACAACTTCGTCACCCTGAGCGTCGATGGGGTCTTCTCCGAGCCTGGAATCGGAGTTGGTGGTGTTTCGTCCACAGACACCAACGATCCGTTGTATATTGGAGGAATACCAGAAGCATCCCTGTCCAAGAGGGGTGTTCAGACATTCGACCAGTTTGCTGGATGTATGCGTTATCTTGAGCTAGATTCTAAACCTCAGAGTTTAGCCCAGTCAAGAGTATTTGGACAGGTTACCTTAAATACATGTCCAACGATTTAGTGGTTGTAATAAAGAAAGAAAAACATGTTTTTAACTTTCCTGTATTGTGGTTTTGTTTCGTTTTTTTTTTTTTTTTTCTCTTTCCATTAACATAACGGAAATCTCACTAGTTGTCTTGAAGATCTGCGGATTAAGGGGACTCAGAACCCAATGAACAATTTTCTATATTTGCGCATTTAAAAGTACTTTTAGCATGTCCAATGGTGCTACTATTTAAAAAAGTGATTTCAGGTGTAAATTTGAATATATTGTTGAGTCAATTTCAAAAATTTGTATTTTTTTAAATTTATTTATTTTGAAAATTTCAAAACTTTACTCTTCCTAATTTACTAATATTTTAATGTAAGAATTTTTTTTTTATAAATTTCTCAGTCATGTTTTAAACACTTTTAGGGGTCGATTTTACAATAAGATTCTTAGTCTTAGAGAAAAGATTGATATGTATGCTAAAATTAAGCAAAAGTCTCGATATCCGCATATTTTAATTTTTTTAAAAAAAAGGATTCCTTTTATTAAAAAAATGGATACCTAATTTTCTTGCATGTATTATATATGACACACAGAAAAAATATTGGTGATTGGTAAATATTTATGGGAAGAGTGATATTTTAATAGTACATTGATGTATTGAAAAAGAACTAACGAGAAAAACTATTTTGAAAAGTTTAAAACTTTGAAAAAAATAATTATCATTTGTTTAAGTTAACATTTTAAGCCCTTATTTATATGTTTCTCTAAGTAGTAATTGCATTTTCATATAATTTCAGTTCGTATTTTTAATATTTGATCACTTGTTTCAGAGTATTAATAACACTGACTAACAAAAAAATGTTTAAAAAAAACTATAATAATAATGAATAAAACTATTTTAAAAAAAATTTTCTTCATATCAGATCGAAAAATTTATATTAGTATCAAAATATTTGATAAATAGGAACATAAATTATCAAGCTATTATTATAAAACATAATTAGAATTAGCTCGATAAATACACTATGAAAAAAAACACGAAATATCAACAAATCACTCGTAAAGAAAATTTAAATCACTAAAATGCTCTACAGTTTCGATTAGAACAAAAAAAATTAGTTTTCAAAAAGTTTTTGATGAAGAAATGGCATAAAAGTAACGAAATCTGTAAAAAAAAGAGGGCTTGGTTAAGTCCCAACATTCGTTTGCTTAAATCTTTCAGTTTCACTTCTTCCAGCTTCTAATTTTCATAATTCAAAAGCAATGTATCAACCGAAAGATCATTCAAAAAATATTGCTAAGTAAAAGTTTTTTTAAAGAAAAAGTGAATATAGCTTAGACATTTTTATTGTACTGAGTCCCCTTAAGGATTATAGATTGTTGATGAAAAAATAAAAATCATTATTCTTACTATTAAGTTTCCGGCTAGTCTGTGTATAACTTGTTTTAATTAAGTATGTATTTATAGCAAAAAAGTTTATATTCACTGTATTTGAACACACACACAATCTATGCATTTCAGAAGGAAAAAAATTCCATTAATTACTCATTTTAAATTATTATTATTATTAAATTATCAAAGTTACTTAAAATCTTTATTTTTCTCAAAATACAAATATTTCAATATTTTAAAATTCATAATACTTTTCTATAAATTTTAAACTTCTTAAATAATTTTTCTCAATTTCTTAGAAATGTTTCTCACAGCTGTGAGCATGAATTTAATTGTACTAATATTATTTGAGGTCTTACAAAAAAATGCTGTTTTTTTCTATCAGTGTGGACGCAAAAAGGTGGAAAATACCAACACAATAGATAAAAAATATTTTGTGGAAATTGTACTAAAATCTTCAAAAATCGCATTTTGAGGAAAACGCAAACTTAGATAATTTTCTCTGTTCTTCTATTATCATATTTGTTTACTATTTTAAGATTTAATTAATAGCATTTTATTTATGAAATTCTCATAAATTATTTATCTATGGAATCATCCAAACGTCAGGAACAAGAGAACAAATTACCGCGTCCAAAATTCGTGAATGGAATTTCTCTCAGTAAAATACTTTTTTATCAAGTTGATTTTCTTACGGATTCCTAGGGACCCGCAGAATGATTCATCGACCCTGAGGACAGATGAATTTCACGTGTAGCAACTTCCACTAATCCATTTGACAATTCAATGGAATCGAGACTTGAGCTCACGATCTACGGAATACAAAATGGCGCAGCTTTACTAATCAGATTCTCGTAGACTTCAATGAGTGAGATCTGTTTTCACTATGTAAACGCATCAAAATGTTGTTTCACTCGTTTCACAATGAAAGCATTGAATACCGAGTTGCTGGCATTTTGTTATTTATTTAAGAAGGAAGGAGAAAGCTCAATGGGTAATGTTCGCGAGTTTCATGTTCGAGTCTTGTCATTAGTTCGAGTCCCTGTTCAACAAAAGGCTCGTTTGTCAGAATTTGATTCAAGCTGCAACACTCGTTAAATTGGAATTCAAATCTTCGGTGTAGCGCGAGGTGCGGAAATTAGGAGAGTAAGGTACCAGCTTACATGTCGCTCTCGTCATTGTTTTTGATTCAGAATTATGAGCTTCGTCTCCCCCCTCCAATAGCTCTCATTCGATCTAACTAATTCCAAACAAGTTATTTGACCTGCATATTTACGTTGCTCAAATGCATTCAAACAAAAATATATAATTATAAATAAAGCACCTGGGTGCAGTTTTATTTCAAATTGAAATTGTGATTTCTGTAGTTTTGAAAAAATTAAAACTATGCACATATTATTGCTATTATCTTTGACTGAGGTTTTAAAAGAGCTTTAGTTTTTACTTTAGATTTTCACCTCTTTTCCTAGGTAATAGGGTCAGTGAAGGCTACTTTTCTATTTTTGACGATAAATTGATTTGTACTAAGTATTATTTCACTTAAGCAATGAAGAAAGACGTAATTTCATTATTTTTATAAACAGAACTTTAATTTTGTTTGAAATGTTTTGAATGTAAATAAGAAAAGAATCCAAGTTCATAATCTCTTGACTCCGATTCCTCGTAATCTTCTGTCTGTTTGATAACATGATGAACAAGCAAAAGCAAGGGGGGAAATGTAACGAGAAAGAGAGGAATAAGCATATTATAAAATATAATAAACATGAAACCGAAAAATGTTTGCATGCAGGTATACAGCCATTAATGAAGGTAATACAGCCGTGTCAATGGTCGCTTTACCTGCATCTACAGATTTCCAAAAACACATGATTCATGCGTGAACCATAAGCAATTCAAGAAAATTCTTCCCGTATTATTGAAGTGCATTTAAATATGTAACAGAATCAACACTGCATTACATTTCTTCGACACCTTAACCATCCTCCAAAAAAAGATTTGATAACTTACTGGATCAAAATAAAAGCCATTGTCTTGAGAAGCCATACAAGCAATAACCTTGTCCCCAGGAAAGGATATTCGGCCAATCCTTCTCTGTGCTTTGCAATAGTTTCTTTTTTACTTCCTTTGCATAATAGTAGAGTCATCTGTTTGTTAATTTTAAAATTAACACTGAAAACGCCATTTGGCTGCATTACTGTCACTCTCTCTTATCGTATTACCTTCCAGTTCCTTTTTAATAAGTACTGAATTCACGTTTGCGATTTTTCTCCCTCGCGTTCATAAAACTTCTTTATTATAGAAAGAGCTTCTAGCTTTAATAAAATTTCTCAATAAATTTATTCTAATTAAGTTTCTTTAGTAATTTTTTGATATTTTTTTAAATATGGAAACTTAAAAAAAAAAAAAAAAAAACTATCATATCAAATTTATTTACCTTCCCTTTTTTTAAACAGGTAGTAACATGCTAAAATGGCGACAACAAAAAATGTGTCGGTATAAAATAATAAATTAAACGTACGTGGTGTTAGGTTTAAAAGAGTGGCATTGTAATATATTATAATTATAATAATTATATTTAGCTCCCTTTAAGTAAAATCATATTGCTATGAGAAATACTTAATTTAATATTTTATCGTCTGCTCTTATTTTAATATTCGAACACAATATTATTACCTACTTTAATAATTTAACGTGTGCTCTTATTTTAATATTTAATTTAATAATTAATTTTTATGGCAGAATCGTCCGTTTTTATTCTTTTTGTTGTTAACATAGGCAACGTTTTTTTTTTTATTTCGTATTTTTGAAAAAGTAATAAAATAAGCAAAGTTATCTTTTTTTAGAATGTTTTGCTTGCGAAAATAAAAATGCATTAGGAATCTGAAGAAAGTATTTTTTCCCTTGATAGTAATTGCTTCTATGGAGAATTTGACTCGTTTACTTTAATTAATATTCATTTCGAATAATTTTACTTTTTTGAGAACTTAACGGGGACAAAAAAAACGCTAGCACATACTAAAAAGAAATAAGAAAGGTCATTTTCAAATTTTTAAAGTTTATTAGTTTATTTTCTCTTTCCTTCCTGTGATGAAATAAATCCTTTTTATAACTGTTTCACAGACAAATTCGCGCCCCCTCCCCCCCCCCTCACTTTTTTGCAAATCATCTATTGCAAATGTTTCAATTAATATCTTCCTAATGTAATAGATACGTATTTTTTTTAAACTTTAATCTTTAGGTAAAAGAGAGATAAGAGATAATTCCGAATAGGTAACACACTCACTATGTTTTCGGTTTCATATCTTTGTTATCTGAAATGAAAAAATAAACATAAATATCAACAGTGCGATGTAACAATCCATATGTGCGCTTTTATTTTATTGTTTATTCATACGAACATGAATTCAACTTACTGTTTACGTGTAGTATAATTATTTAACAGCTTTATAACATAATGCAATGCCGTAAAACTGTAACGAAAGGACCATAAATATTTTATTTTATATAACCTGAGATCTTTTATAAAGAACTCTGATATTCCGCGAAAAAAACAATTAAAAGCCTAAAATGGATAAATTATGGAGAACTTACTTTGCGGCCATGGCGGCTTTGATGAATATTGTTGGTTTAGGTATGATATCTGCATTTACTGCTTCCGCCAGCGTGAACATGAAAAAACCTGGAAGTAGATTTTCGTGCATTTCTAATAACCAAATCACTTGGGTTGCTAGTCTACCGAGTATTGCTGCAATTTTTGGTAATTTACTATCAGGTAAGTTAAATTCAATTACTGTCTTAAAATTTCTTTACTTTTATATGATTCTTTTTTTCGCTGTAACTATTCAAACTTATTTTGGTTAAATGAGATTTATATTGCAGGATTCTTGTTTCTAAAGTGGGCAATTAATTTTTAACACAGAATATAGCATTTCTGTTGCATGGTTATAACAAAGTTAATATTCATTGTGCAAAGTTAATAATCACATTTTTTAAAACGGAAATTCCTCTTAATTCTGTAAAGCATTTATAATTTTTTCATTTAATGCAATTTTTTTTCTTCTTTTTAATTGTTTTACTGCTTGTATTATTTTACGTAATACTTGTCTGAACTGGATAAGTCTTTTTCTATCTTCTATGAATAGATATTAATTGCTTTACATGTAAACAAAAAAAAAAAAATGTTAAATACAAATGCAGCAATCCTTTTTTTTCTTTTTCCTTAATTAGGAAATGTTTCAAAAGAACGGGGAATAAAATACATTTTTTTATTCAAATTTTAAAAAGGATATAAAAAAACTAAAATACTTTTTGTTTCTTGATTTCTTAATGCATCACACTTTTCCACAATTTAACATTCTTTTAAATTCAGGATGCGTTTTCTTTTTATTTTGCTTCATTTTCTTAAGATTTATTAGTTGCATTTATTCGTTTATTTTTCTAGAAATGCTCTATATCCGTTAATTTATTCTGAAATTTTTATTTTCCAGTTAAATTTAATCATTTACTGCTATTCGTTTTTTATGAAGCAGTTCCTTTAAATTTGCTCTTTTTTTATTTCACAAAATTAATAAATATTTATACTTAAAATAATCTCATTGAGAGAGTATCAAATTGCTTCCTACAAAACATATACAGGTTGGTTATTTGAAATGATTCAACCGATTTCAAAATTCCCGATTTTCAAAAATAAAAGACGCAAAATGACAAGTAATACATGAATATAAAGGGAAAATACATAAATTTTTTCACAAGTTATCGATTTATCTTCCAAGTGTATCATTTATAAATTCGATTCGTAAATTCCTTCGCTGTAAAGTGTGAGTGGTAATTCATTGTACAACAGCTGAAACCCGTTGCTTAAGTTCAAATAAACTTGTGGGTAATAGTGGCGCATGGACTTTATCTTTTTCAAACCCCCAAAGGAAGAAATCACATGAGATATCAAGTGATTAGACATGGGAATTGCATATCAGGTGACTTAGGTGGCATCAAGTCATCTGAACTACTGCGACCGATTCAACTTCGAGGTAAATCCGTAAAAGCACCAAGAAAAATTTTTTGATTATGCTTTTTAAAGAACACACGGAAGGCATCTATTTTTCACAGTATAAAGTTTCTACAGTTTTCTTTTGTATTTATGTATTAGTTATTTTGTATCGTTTATTTTTGCAAATATGAAGCTTTGAATATAACCCTGCAAAAAGATTTAATTAAATTAATAATATTCTCATTTTAATAAATGACAATTTTCTCATTTTATATACGATACTCTTTTCCTTTTTACCTCACAGTTAAAATGAGAAATTTTCACTGAGATATATTTAGCAATAATTTCAAAATAATAGGGAAAAATTAATTTTTGGAATAAGTTTTCGGTATAAAAAAGCCTAAGAAACATTCTGTTAATGAAATAATATATGTTAGCATTTTATCAATAAAAAATGCTTAAATTTAGACTGTGAGTAAAAATTTCTTATTAAAATACTTATTTTATTATTGCACTTAATATTATAATAAAATAAATATATTAGAAATATTTAATTAGTAAATTGTACTGTAAAACCATCAAATTGATACAGCTTTTTTTTTTTTTTTTTTTTTTTTCTTTTTCTTCAGGCTATCTTTCACTGAAAATTGGAAGAAAGGCCGTTCTGATGTTTTCTTCGGGACCTCTTACCATAAGCTGGTTGATGATTGCGTATGCTCCATCTATAGCTTGGATATATACTGGTCGCTTGCTGTCTGGATTTGGCGCTGGAATGTGTTCAGTGTCAGTTCCTTCATACGTAATTGAAATAGCAACCATCAACATAAGAGGTCTGCTGGGTTCTTGCTACCAAGTCTCGTATACGATTGGCGTTTTAATTGCTATGTTACTTGGAATAACAGTGGTCTGGTCATGGTTGGCAATCGCTGGTGCTTTTTTCTCAGTATGTGCCGCATTCTTCATGTACTTTGTGCCAGAATCGCCTGCTTGGCTAATCGCCAAAGAGAGAAATGGAGAAGCCGTTGAAAGTTTTCGCTTTTTAAAAGGAGAAGATGTAGACATTTTGCAAGAATCTGCCGCGGTAACTGAACATTTCTCACATCAACCTCAAGAATCGCCTACATTTCGAGAATTCAAGAAACCTGAACTGTACAAACCCATTGCTTTGGCAATAGGCTTAGTCTTTTTTCAGCAGTTCTCAGGAATCAATGCCCTGATGGCTTATACCGTGGAAATTTTCGAACACGCCGAGAGTTCTGTGGATCCATCAATCGCTGCTGCTGTTGTAGCAGGAGTACAGGTTGTAGCTACTACCGTCGGCAGTGCCCTTATGGATATTAGTGGTCGCACCAAACTGTACAAGATTTCAGGAATTTTCGTATCTTTAGGACTGATTGCTCTTGGAATTTATGGGGTTTTGGCCAAAGAACTATCTTTACCTTCGGAAACTTATGGTTGGATCCCCCTTGCAAGTTTTATAGTTTTCGTCGCTTCTTTTTCTTTAGGATATGGCCCCATTCCTAACTTAATGACTCCGGAATTCGTACCTTTGCATTGCAGAAGTGCTGTCTTGGCTATTTCGGGTGTATTTTCTTCGCTTTTTCTATTTATGGTAACAAAAACTTTTGACGATTTCAGATATTTTCTTTCCGATTACGGAGTATATTGGGTGTATGGATTTTTTTCTGTTTTGGGATGCTTGTTTTGCTGGTATTGTCTTCCGGAGACTAAAGGAAAATCGCTTCATGAAATACAACAGTCTTTTCAAAATAAAAATGATTCAGAAATTGAATACACCCATGTTACATGTCAATGAAGCGCTAGATATTAATAACAAATATGAATTACAATCGTATGAAGTTAAGGAATTGTAGTTTTTTAAATAAGTATTATCAGAATGGAAATATAGTTCCATCAAAAAAGAATATTTCCAGAGGACTCCAATGATCGCGTCAGATCTTTCAGATGCATAGCTTGTTAATTTCGCAACCGGCTACTCGCACGTACATGGTCATGCTCTCTTTTCTTCTTTTCCTTAGGCTGGCTAAGAAAGGGGTGTCTTCAGCACTCTGTCCCAGTGACTGTGTCGTAAATGATCCCAACGAAAATGATGAAGGATGCTAGATGTTTTATGGTTGTTGTTTTTTCTTTTTGTATATCTCTATGAATGCATTTTTTATTTTTATTCTACTACCTCAACAGATGTTAATTTGCTCTGATTTTATAACTGAGTAACTATTGTGCATTCGCAGTCTTAAGTGAATTCTGTATTCACATAGCAGTTTATATATATTTTTTAACGAATTAACATTTGGCTCCTAATGTATAATAAATATATGTTCCTTTACAAATTAAATGTTCTGTTCCGAGTTATGTGCATTCATTCACCTCAAAAACCGAAGTTAATTACATCAAATAGAGTTGCCCACGCAGAGTCTAAGGTACAAAGCTACCCCTAATGCACCTCGTAGTGATGCAATTAATAAGCTTTAATGTATGAATTATTTAGTTAAATCTGTTAGGCATTACTTTTGTGTATATAGCATGATAGAAATATTTTTTAAAAAATATATCAGAATAAGACTACATTTAATTTTTATCAATTTGTATTCAATTCTTTTGGCTAATTGTGATGATTAAACAGCCTTGTTATAAGAATTTAGAAAGCATATTAAACTATTGGAGAAGATAACTCTTTTTGGAGAGCTATTTAAAAAAAATAATTCTTATTTTCATGAAAAAAGAAAAGTTCATTTAAAAAAGAACTTAAAATTGATACAATTTTTAAAGCTCAGTTGCACAGTAAAACGTCTTGAAATTTATAATTGTAAAAAAAGTCCACATATTCACAAGTGGGAGACTTATACTGGTTGGATCTAGATATAAGTCTTTTAATTAAAGGAATATTACCACGGTGACTATATCAGATGGTTTAAAATGATCAGCCGAGAAACTCAGCAGAAACAACAATTTATTAACACACCAGCTTTTAAAAGGAAATAAAAAAATTAACAAATACACCTGACGAGCTGATCAACTAAAAGAAAGAAGAGGGAATCGGCCTCAGAAGCTGAAGCTGTACTTCTACTTGTAGAATGATCAACGGGCACCCAGGAACCCTTAAGTTTGAATCAGAGATAACTACGATGAGCAGTGAAAAAAAAAATGGAAATGTTGAAGCTACTCTTTATATAGTTGTTTCAGGAGGACTTGAATTTACTTCTTTACAACTAACTATTAACACTTGAAAAGCTCACAATATCTACAACTGACGGCTCGCATTCTCAGGTGGTCAGCGTGTGACGTTGGGCTATTCGAGATTTTCTCTTCACTAACCTTGGGGATTTTAATTGAGATCGATTGCATGAATTAAACAATTTCTTCCCAACCAAAATGAAACGTGATAATGATAATTGGTGGCAGGTAGAAATAAATTGAAATGAGGTAGATAGGATGGTATATAAGCAGAAAGAAGTCAAGTGGATAGATGCCGAGTGGGACTAGCGCTAAGTGTATGATTTACAAGCGGTAGATGATATCAAGAATTGCTACCGACGATAGCGGTTGCAAGTTGATTCCAGGAATCAAGTCAGCCTCAACAGGTGAGGTTTTGATAAGAGAGTATTAGCTCGGTATTAGTTGAATAGGTGAATCAATCTAAGGGGTTAACAAGGTGAACAAATATCCCTCAGACATTATATTACATAATTGACAAATAAATAATTGTGTGAGACTTGTCTAGCGTGTACTTTTGTAGGTTATTGACTTTTAGAGTTGGTTGTATTTGACTGAGTTATGGTACAAGAAGGGTAGAAATGCATTGCCATAAGCGTACAACGATCGCACGACGCCAAAAATTTAATAATTTTAATTCAGTCACATATTTTTACAAAAATTAATTAATGAAAACAAAATATAATTTAAGTTATATGGTTGACAGGATCACTCTGGAGCACCTGAGCATTATGCTCTTAATCTCCATGTCAGGTACAGAATTTTAAAAAAGAGCTTTAATTCGGCTTTTCCTGCCCAGAACTGCATTTGTGAATTTAATAAATTTAATATTGTATAAAATTTGGAGAAGAAATTAATGAATTTAATTTTAAAAAAAGCATTTAGTTGTGTAATAATATTATGAAAGGTTACTTAGAGGCTGGAAGCTTTCTGAGTGGCTGACCTGAGTTGATCAGAGGAGAATAGGGGTCTTATCAGACTTATCAGCCGACCAATGGGGAAGCTGCCATTCAGTGTGTGTATAATTTAAGTTGCTCTGACAATGAACATTTTTATTTATATGTGGAATAGAAAGTAATTTCAATTTATATATGAGAATTAACACAAATATATGAAAACGTTGGTATTTTTATTCTATTTCAATGAAGATACCTCTTTAAAAAAAAGGAGTGAATTATTTTCAAGTAAAGAATTTAGAGCGTAGAGCAGGACTTCACTTTTTTTTTCTCCATATCTAATAAAATATGGAGTGATTATTTATATAAATGTAATTATTTTATCGTGTTTCGTAGTATATATTCTTTACTTAGATGTAAACGTCAGTAATTTTTTTCGCATTGGTATTACTGGAGCCCGGTAACATAAACTGATTCGTTAACGATTTCAACCAGATAAGTTCTTCAATCTGAAGTAAAAACTATATTAAGGAACACCGCTGTATTTTATGTAAAATAACTGCGTACCCTTTTTATAAGGTTCTTTACATACGAAGTATGTGTAGGGGGATTGGAAGCGTAACATTAAATCTTCAATTTCCCGTTTGATGGAAAGAGGAAGTAAACATACGTTGGAATTGAACCAGTACTAATTGAACTACTTACAGTCACATAATTGCCTGTTGAATATTTTTTTTGCAAGCTGTCTCTCTTTTTTTTTTTTTTTCTGGCACGTTCTGAAAATAAATTATATCAACTTTGTAATATCAGATTTTGCTTCAGACGTGAGCGCAATGGGACAGAATGTTTTGCAAAGTTTCGTTAGGTCTGTGGAGATAATATTTTGTCAAGGGTGTGGTATTCAGATAGAGAAGAATTGACGAAAATATTACCAAAATTCGGGATCTTGCGAGATATGTTTGGAGCCTGATGATCATAATGATCAGAGAAAAGTTGAATATGAATTACACTACCATTCATCAAATTTTGATCAATGAATTAGGAATGAATTAAACCTGTATTCCGAAATCCCTTTCGTAGGAACAAAAAATAACAAGAAGAGTATGTATTTTTGGCAAATAAAAATATCCCCGTGACCTTATTCCCCCGTCTTGAGCATATATGACTTTTTTCTAATCCTAAGATTAAAACTGCTCCTCAAAGAACAATATTTTGAAACAACCGAAAGCATTAAAATGGCTGTAACCAACCAGTTATAGGTTATTTTTGTATCCGAATTTCAGTATTGCTATGAAGAGTGGAAAATTCTTTTCCAAGGCTGTGTGACTTCCCTAGGTAATTACAGTACTCTTGCGGTAATCCAACAGATGTGGATCCTAAACACTACTGGATTACTAAAATTATTGGATTACTGGAAAATTACCAAATGTAACACTATTAAACAGGAAGCCTATGTATAAAATTTAATACATTACACTCAAATTCAGTGTGAAACACTCAAAATAACTAATCCCATGAAGAAGAAAAAATGTATTGTTTTGTATTTATCTCTTGCGTTATTCCAGGATTTTTGACTGATTGTTTATTAAAGTCGAACTTAGAAGCTCCATGAAGGCTATTGGCAATTGATCTCATAGTTTTGAACTTCGGCAAGTGACGAGAACGACATCTGAGCCTGGCACCTCTCTCTCTCTCTCTCCGAACTTGGGACCTCGACCAGATTTAACGTGCATCATCTCAACCACACGGCGGGTCTTTAGGGGCAGTAGGGCTTGAACCCACGACTGGGCAGAAACAATACTGGCCGCGAGTTCGTAACCTTGACCACTAGGCTACTATGGCTATATTGTTCCGTTGAAATAGATTGCATAAAATAATTTTCTATAACTTATTAGCCGGTGTAATAACATCGAATTACTGGCAGGCCAGATTAGTAAAATGCTAAAATTGAAGAGAGAGTATTATATTCATGAATTTCAAGTAATGTAATTTCTTTTCCCCCCTTTGGATGTGATATTCATATAAGTTTTGCGTTTAACTTATTTCTTTGGACGTGATAATTTTTTGATTTTGTTATTTCTTTGTTGCTTTTTATTTGCTGTTAATCTCAAGCGAAACTTTCAATTCTACTATTCCAATTCTTTTTTGCTGGCGCCACACTCCAGAATTCCATTCCATGCCGTTCCTGTTTTTGGCTAACGTTTTCTAATATGTCACCTTAATAAATTTCAAGTCTTTATCTAGGCAGTCAAACCACCCAAGTTTCGGTTCACCCAAGTTCGGAGATCAAGAGGTTTATCCAGGAAAATCTTTTTAGTGGCTCGATAATCATCCAATCTTATTAAGAGTCCTGCCCATTTAATCCTCTGTATTGCTTTCAATTTAATAATATCTGCCATTTTTAAATATTTTTTAATTTCCAAGTTGGTTCCTCTTCTCCAATAGTTTTCACATTTAATTCCACCAAATATGCTACTTAAAATTCCTCTTTCCAAATATAGCAGGAGTCTCTTTATCTTTCTCGATCATTGTCCATGTTTCAGCAGCGTATGTGAGAACGGACTTAATGAAAGTTTTGAAAATGAGTAGTTTGGTAATTCTTTCGAAGAAATTTGATTTTAAATGTTTTTGTAGTTAAAAAAAAAAAAATAAGTTAACAGATATTACTCTATTGCGAACTTCTGGAATGTCGTTCGGAGCTCTCATTTCAGACCCTGAATATTTGAAACTAGTGACAGTTTCAAACCTGTGTTCTCCTACTTCAAAATAAGTATTATCCAACTATAGTAAACCTTAAAGAAATGCCATTTTTGAAGCAAAGCAAAGATATCTGACTTTATATCTATAACTATTAAGTTAGAAGAAGAAGCGACTAGTGATTTACAGGTAATAGATTTAAAAGACTTAATCATTGAAAGTAAAGATTAATGAATTGGAGTTAGTTACTAACATTTGATTAAAAGAATTGTTAGTGGGAGGTTTGGAAAAGAAACCTTAGAAAAACAGAACAGAGAAGAAATTTCAGTTAGAGAAACAATGGATGGAATTAAAAAAATCTGAAAGTAATTAAGGAAAATACTGCATCAATTGCTGAATTGTCCTTTTGTTAAATTTTTCAAAAGCTTATGCCGTTAATCCTTCAAACATATGAGATCAGTTTATTTCTAAAACTTTTTGAGAGGCAAGCCAAAGTTACACAAATTTTTAGAGAAAGGTGGACACCTTACCTAATTAGATTTTGCCAATGAGGTACCGTATATTTTGGCGTATACGCTCACTTTTAAAACAAAATAAAAGATCGAATTTACTAGGCGCGTTGACTCCGGATATAAAAATGAATCACTTAAAAATAAAAATTAAAAAAATTTAAGCATAAAAAATTAGATTTCTACTTGTATCTACATGTTGTTTAACTATTTAAAATAAATACATACCTTACGAACTCAAAAATTTTCGTTGTCGAATAACATGAAAAGTCCATCTTATTCGTCTTCCGTTTTATCTTCAGCCACATCATCTAATTCTGTTTCACCTTCATCATCACTGCTACTCTGATCCATAAATGAATAATCGTCTTCCATTCCATCTAAATTGTTAAATATTCTAAATTTTTAAATGACTCTTTAATTATGTCAGATTTAATTTCATTACATGCTTTATCATCCCCTCAGACATTATTTCTAGACCGGCATGACGCATTTAGTCTCCTTTTGTAAATGATTTTTTTATCCTCTAACGCCCATGTATTCCACTGTAGTTTTAAGTTTCATTTGAATGGCTTATCGATACACTCATCTAATGGCTGAATTAATGACATTAATACGAAATAGTTGCATTGTCTGTGTTACACTCGCATCATTTTTTCGTTTTATGTATTAGATGGAAACTGAACGATTCCCAAACTGAGACTTTTTGGATTCTTCAAGGCACCAGCACGCTATTGCCAAACATTTCTTACAATTTTACATCATCTTCGTCCATTCGAAACTCACCCAATTTTTCATTAATACAAATTCTACATCTATCTCTACCACTACTTTCAGTACATCCAATAACGTACTTGTAGTTGAGGAACAGACTATTTAAGTATTCGAGGAGGTACTATAAGACCTAATGAAATAAGTTCAATAACTGATGATGTTTCAAATATTTTTATTACAAGTACAGATCTAGGGCTGTAGCCTTCACATATTGACAATAATTTACAGTCTTACTGGGTTGAGAAAGGTCCGTCAGTTTGTTTCAACAAACATAATGATGTTGAAAAATCAGTACGTTTATACAACGAGCCAAATGATAAAACTAAAACAAGATACCTGTCTACGATGTTGTTCAGAAAAGAGTTACACAAGAGTGAGGTTGTAGATAGTGAATGGCTAGTATGTTCTCCGTCACAAGGAAAGGTATACTGTTTCGTATGTAAATTGCTTACGTCTACCAATTCTACATTCAGCAGTAGCGGATTCAATGATTGGAAGCGTGCAAGTACGGCTATTTCACAGCATGAAAACGCACCTGAATACAGAAAGTATATGATGAACTACCACAGAGATTACGGTTATCTAGTCGCTTAGACAACCAAATCATTATACTTTAGCACTTCTTTCCAATGATAAACGTCATTATTGGAAAGAAGTGCTAAAGAGAATAGTGGCTGTTAAATAAAATTCTTAGCTTTAGAGGACTGCCTTTCAGAGGGTAAAACGAAACTGAAGGTTTAGTGAATAACGGAAATTATCTAGGTACTTTAGAACTTCTAAATAAGTTTGATGCATTTTTAAATGAACATATTAAAAAGTACGGCAATTCAGGAAAAGGTAATCCTTTTTATCTATCTGCTACAATTTGTGATGAATTCGTTGAAATCATGGCATCAAAAGTCTTGGAAACTATCGTCACTGAAATACAGAAAGCTAAGTATTATTCTATTTTCCCAGATATGGCTCCTGCTGACCAACTAACTTTTATTTTACGGTATGTCTAAAATGGTGCACCTATTGAGAGATTTTTGTAATTTATTAATGGACATACTGCAGAGTATCTGACGGATGTTGTGGTTTCATTTTTGGAAAATAACGACATTTCCCTCAGTGATTGTAGAGGTCGGTCATATGACAATGCCTCTAATATGCCTGGGAAATATTCAGGATTGCGAATCCAACTTCAAGAAAAAAATAAATACGCTATATACGTGCCATGTGTTGAACATTCTTTGAATTTGATTGGCGTTCAAACAGTAGAATGTAAATATAATATAATAATTTACTTTGTTTTGACCAAAATTTTATAATTTTTTCTCATCGTCAACCCATCATTGGAATATACTAACATTAAATGTGAGCTGTAATAAAAATAAAAATGCATTCAAAAGCCTATCGAAAACAAGTTGGTCAGCACGTGCAGATGCGATTAAAGCTTTAAGCTCAGGATATTCAGAAATTGTCATGAGCCTGGATTGCTTAATTGATGAAGAATTACAGGCAACGGATACTCGACTTTTTGTTAAAAAATTAAATATTAAGATGAATGAATTAGAAATTATTTTTAACTATCCTTTGGAATGACATTTTGATACGAATTGACAAAGTAAGTCTATTTATCCAGAGTAAAAATATGGATTTGTCTAAAGGTGTAAAATTGTTAATGTTATACATAAAAACCTAAAGAGACTCTTTTGATTATTATGAGTCAAAAGCCAAGGAAGTATCAAAGTGCTCACAAGCGTATAAGACAACGCCATGTTAGGGTAATTTTCCTTGAACGAAACAGAGACACTGACGCAACGTTTGAAAACAGCTACAGCCAGAAATTTAAAATAGAAAACCTTATACCAATAATCGACTCTAATTTGCAGTATACAAATACGTGAAAAAAACATGAGGAGTTTTTTGAAATGTTTGGATCTTTTGAAAATATTTCTAATTTGGATGAGACAGATATTAAAATAGCATGCGAGAAAACATGAAAATTTTGCGATAAAGATATTGATGGAGAGGAACTGAACTTGGGATGTCAACATTTCAAGTCATATATGATCACTGATGGCGAAAAGCTGAAGAAAAAGCAAAGAGAAGAAATGGCAAAAGAAAGATTAATACAAAATATAATTCAACAAATGTAGATGAAGAACAGTTGCTGGAGAAGGGGACTGGAAATGGGATCAACACCCTCTATGCATTACATGTATAATGAAAGACCATTCACAGTGTTTGCCAATATTGAAATAATAATGAGAATTTTCTTATCAATGAAGATTGCTAACGCGAGAAGTGAGCATTCATTTTCAAATCTCAAACCGGACAAAAATGAGTTGAGAAATCGTATGACTCTATCATATTTGAATAATTTTAGCTGGATGAGTATTGAAAATGATATATTATTTACAATTTCCCCTCAGGTTTTGCCGGATAATGCTCCCCACAAGCTCTTCTCAATTCAGCAGGAACTTGCACTTTTAAACATTTCTTTGTTAGTGGTTCCAGCGTTGGTCTGCCTTTCTTTTTGCTCCGAGTCGACCAACCTTTATAAATAAGGAACATCGCATTGGAAGATTTAAATTCTAACAAATCTATAGGTTCATGTTCAGGATCTAATTTCCATAAGATCCAACAATTTAGCATATGATGAAAAATTCGGAAGTAACACTGCTTATGTCGCAGCTTATGTCTATACAGTCCTAATAATGAATCCATGAGATTTACTCCCCCAATATTTTTATTATACATTTAGATCGAGGTAGGTCTTGAAATTTCGATAACACGTTTTTCTTGTCTGCTCCAACGTTTCACCGATCCTACATGACTTGCTCAAGAAATGTTGAGGAATCATGAACAGCTTAGTTGTCAATCCACCTTGTTATTGTTATGTTTTCCTTACTTGTATTAATTCCTTATATAATTATAATTCCTTACTTGTGTGTCCTTACTTGTGTGTTCTTACTTGTGTTTCCTTGTGTGTTTCCTTACTTGTTACGTTTCATTTCATTGATAGGTTTCAATTTATTTGTAGCTTCTTGTAACCTATTTGTATGTATTGTTCTTGTAGAAAATATTTTCCATTAACCAAGTTTCATAAAAAGAGGAAACGTTGTGAATAAGTTGTCAGAAAAATATTTTGTGACTTTTATGCATTATAAGTTTACAAAGCCTCAAACAAAGCCTCTATCAACTCCGAATTCTTTACAAAATTCCTGAGATTCAGAATTTCTACCTTAGTAAATTTCAAAGGCATAAGAATAGCCAGAAATTCCAGCTAATATACAGGATTTTATTCCCAGCAGATGGGGTTTACCTCTTATGTGTTGGTTTGATGTTTAACCTTCCTTTGAATGGAGTCAATATTTTATCCACTGACAAATGCTCTTCCAGGTAGCAGCAGTCAGCAAACACTCTGGAAAAGTGGTCTAATACTGGTTTGATTTTATACAGCTTATCTTTACTGTCATAAGATGCATTACATGGAATAAAAATAATTTTTAATTAAATTTGTAACAAAGTTAGCTTTCTATTTATTCGTTTTGTATAAAAAATGATAATACAAAACTATTTTTTAAGGAATTTTATAAAAACTTGTTTAGTTTTATTTTTTTTTAATGAAGTTGCCTTTTACAACCTCGTGTCACTTTATGCCTCAAATGAGGCACTATGGTATCCTATAGATATGAATTTTATTTTTTTGAAATAAACAATTGTAATGGGATTATATGGTACACGTACCCTTATAACAGTAAAAAAATTTTACTTACCTCATTTAGAAGTATATTACAGTAATAAACAAATGATGTTATTTCTGTATTCATTTCTTTCACAAATCAAAGATTTAATTTTTCAAGACTGGTGCTTCCTGCTGTTATGGTGTACTAAAACAATTTGAGGACCTATGCTAGGCTTCAATGGATAAGAGATGTCACTCCAGCGAAGAAATTGAGAGAAAATTTATTTTAAATCACTGTTTGTCTGAATTATTGTAGGAGCCGGAGTCTCATAGGAGGTCCAGGTGAGTAAGAGGGTTAAGGGGTTTATGATATATACATAACACATCGATCAATAACTCCCGAGTTTAAAATTGAAAACATTTTTTTTGCAAAATTTTTTTTTATTCATCAACATAACACCTTTTGTTAATCACCTTTTAGGGTGATGCAATCGTTCCAACGCTTTTCCAAATCTTTTTTTTTTTTTTTTTTTTTTCCCCCAATTTTTTTTTTTTTCCCGCAAGAAATCTTTTTTGTTGCGAGTAAATAGCGATAAACAGCTTTCTGAATCATCGACTCGTTGCTGTTTTTGCAATCGCGGCACCCACTTGGAAAAAACCTTTTTCACTTCACTTCAAAAAACCTTTTTCCTGGTCCGATCGACTTAAAATTTTGACACGTTTCAAGCAAAGGTTAGTACTCTAGAAAGACCTGGTTACTGGTTTACTACGAGCGCCATCTCTGGGTTAGTCTTTGGAGTTATTGATCGATGTGTTATATATATAGAGAGAGGGGGGGAGGGAGGGAGAGAGAGAGAATGAGAGAGAATATCAAATTCAAATTATCTTTTAATGTATGCAATCATGCGCTCATAAAAATTTACTGAATATACAGTTCTCACGGTTGAAGATCTTTAGGGATAATCCAACCTTTTTAACTTTTAAGCCACCTTTTCAGAAAAAATTAATATCCGTAGCCCTGTTCTCCACTTAAACATTCGTTTCACCTTGAAAATAAACAAAGAAATTTGAAATTAATTTTGAGATTTAAGTTAAAATAAGAGAAATCTTCTCACCCTTCTCTCTCATTAAAAATTTCTCGCTGGCCCCCTGTCTAAATGGAGAAAAAGAATTCCATATAAAGAATAAGTTTCTGAATTTATTAACTAAATTTAAAGTTTCATTCTTAAGTCATATTTAATTTATGTTGTTTAAAGAATCTCTCACAATCTTTTTCTTGATAACTGAATTATTTAAAGGCTTCTGATAAACTCAAGCTATTTGCACATACTATATGTTCAAGCTATATGCAATTAAGTGAAATTCAAGACGCATATGTAGTCAACTTAGAATTTTTTGTTAATTTGAAGATGTAGAAAAAAAAAGACACTATTGATTATATTTTACTGAAGTCTATGATGCCCTTATTTCGTTGTCTGAGGATTAAAAAGTCGATTATTTTGTAATCGGCCTTAAAACTGAAACCTTTGTCCAATAACGTTGCAAATTCGGTTTTAAGTTCCTCTTATTATTTGGTAACAATATCTTGTTCTAAATCAATATTGTCAGGAAATCAATGCAAATAACAAAAATATTTAGGAATAAGTGAAGCAATTATTTTAAGGAGAGAGTGCAGCAGATATCAAGAAAATTGGTTAACCAAAAGATTGAAAATGTTAAAAAAGCTCACTAAAATTTTGGCATGGAGCCTAACTTTGGAAAACAGAACAGAATACGGTAAGTTCAGAAAAACTTTGATTGTGAATGTCGAGATGGAACCTGCTTCATTGCACCTATTAAAAATCGATTTTTAATCCTCTGTTAGACTCTACAATAATGGCGATGTGTGTGAAATGTGAACTGCTTAATGAGCATTGGGTACTCGCGACTTTTTGTATAATATACAATTTAACAAATAGAAAACAATGTTCAGGTTTGCAACTAATTTTAACCATAGAATCTGAATAAGACATAGACGGTAGTGTACTGTGTTTTTAATTAATGAGCATCGAGCATTTCTTATTCGAAACACAGATGTTTTATGTAAAAAGTTTTTGAAAAGGGAACTAGAAAACTGTTATTCAAACTAATGAATTTCGCTGAAAAATCTACTGACCGTGCTAGTTTCTGTTGTCAATGGAGAAAGGAGTTTTTCCAAGTTTCAGTTGATCAAAACCTTTTAACCCTAACCATGGAACAAAGTAGTTTAAGCGCTTTAATCACTCTCTTAAGAGGAAACAAAACCCCTCATTTTTCAGAATTCTTGAAAAATTGGCGAAAGAGAAAGCGAAAAGAATTCCTATCTCTTAAACCAAGGCTGCACTACGACTGAGTAATGATAAATGTAATCGATTTAAACATTTTGTTTTCTAATATGCAAACATTGTAAAATAAATAACAAAGTAGTACTATTATCGGATTATCTACATAGCAAAGTCTTAAATATGTTACTAATCTTGGTCAAAAGTATATAAATGTTACCGTGAAAGACCGAAATCAGAGAATGTCGACATTCACTGGTGAATGTCAACAAACACCAAATACGTCAGTGAAAGATCGAATATTTCATTACATTCTTGTACATTCGGACCCTCACCAGTGTATGTCGACAATCACAGATATGCTCTGGTGGAGGTCGAAAAGAGAGGAGCCGACAAAGAGGCGACTGGCTGTTTCTCGCTAAATCCGCCAAATCCTTTGTTCTGGTGGAGTCTCCGGCCAAATCCTGGCGACTGGCTGTTTCCAGCTAAATCCTTTGTGCTGGTGGAGTCAGTCAGCTTTGTCATTCTTATGCATATGCAAGGTTTTGATGGTGAGAGCAAAGTTTTCATTTTTCTGATTTCCTGATTTATACAGAATGGATACTGCAGTGAATCGTGATCTTTTTCTTGAAAAGTTAAATGTATTAATGGCGGGTAAAAGAGAAGACAATTGCTTTTATTTTTCTCAAGAAAAGTACTCTAAAATACTTTCTGAAGTGGTTTCTGCTAAAACTAAGTACAACACACCTTTGGATTACAGACGATTAAAACGTTTTGACGTTTTAAATGATGAAGAGAAGTTAATTATACCATTAAAACCAGGAGAAACAAATATACATTATTATGTTACCAATGAGGAATTGTTCAGTATACTATATGAAGCTCACACCAGGATAGGCCATGGAGGAAGAACACGTATGCTTAAAGAGTTGCAAAATAAAAACAAAAATATTACATATGAAGTTTTAATGTTGTATTTAAATCTATGCAAACAGTGGCAAATGATACACAGCGCACCTAAGAAAGGTATTGTTGTGAAACCAATGATCAGTTCTGAGTTAAACTCAAGATGTTAAGTTGATCTTATAGACCTGCAGTCCAACTCAGATGGTGAATATAAGTTCATAACGGTGTATCAAGATCATTTAACTAAGTTTGTCCAGCTACGACCTTTGAAAACTAAGAGGGCTGAAGAAGTAGCGTATCACGTTCTTCCAATATTTCTAACATTTGGTGCTCCAGCAATATTGCAATCAGATAATGGTAGAGATTTCAGTAATCAAGTCATATCCAAAATATGCGCTATGTGGAAAGATATTAAGATAGCTCATGGAAAGCCTCGTCACAGTCAAACACAAGGCTCAGTTGAAAGGGACAATCAGGATATACAGAATATGCTAATTGCATGGATGAACGATAACAATATAAATAAATGGTCAGAAGGTTTACCCTTTTTCAATTTGCCAAGAACACTACATACCACGAAGGAACTCTCCAAAGTCCTTATGAAGCCATGTTTCGCATTAAAGCGAAAAGAGGCATAGCATCGTCTTTTTTGCCTAGTGAACAAATCGTAAGTACCGAAACTGAGGAACAACTTGAAGAAATCGCCAATACTTTTGAAACCGAAGAACAGCTTGAAGAAACTGGTAATACTTCTGAAAAAAATTTGAGCGGTGGTCAAACCGAAAACCAAATTCCAAAGAAAAATATTGAAGAGGACTTGTAATCTACCACGTCTTCACATCACGTTCTGAATGAAAAACACGAGTTAATTTCTATAAAAAGAGCGGCCACGAAAGAGAATCTTCTACTGCAAGCAACAAAAATGTTGCGAACCTCACAAAATCAATTTCCTCCTGCTCAAATTGGTGATACTGTACGAATACAAGTCCCTGATGTCGACCGTGGTCGTACAGATAACCGAAATGTGTTAGCGGTTGTTGTTGGAATAGAAGACTCCGACTTCTATAAACTTGCGAATGAAAATGGTACCCTCAAGCAGCTTTACACACGTAATCAGTTCGAAATTTGTAAAGAAAAGCTCCTTTCCATAGATAAGATTTCTTTTCAAGAAATTTCGCTGAGAGAAGCATCTGCAGCTAATTCGAGAAGCGGTGGGCAAGGCTATACACGCTGTCATTGCAAAAGGAAGTGTTCCACAAATAAATGCAGTTGTAAAAGCAAGGTCCTCTTGTGCAATTCAAAGTGTCATAATAGTTTAAGTTATTGCAATAAATAAGATTTGATTCACATAATTTAGTAAGTTTTTTATTACTATTATTTTATTTTCTCATTTAGAACGTACTGTATAATTAAGTAAGTTTTTTACTTCTATTATTTTCCTTTCTTATTTTGAATGTACTGTATAATTAAGTAAGTTTTTAACTTCCATAATTTTCTTTTCTCGTTTTGAAAGTACTGTGTGTTTTAAGTTCTTAGTTATTCCTCTCAGAAAGAGAGGCGAAAAATTTATCGTGACTGAATTACGGAGAAAAATATATAAATCTCGGACATGTTCAACATTCACCGGGGAAAGTCAGAAATAAAGGTATTTAGCAAATATTTCGGACATACACCAAGCGACTATGTGAATGTTGACATTCACCGGTGAATGTCGATATTCTCCAGATTTCGGTCTTTCACGGTAACACACACACACATATATATATATATATATATATATATATATATATATATATATATATGGTTTTTGCCCTAAAATGCTGATATATTAGAATTTAATGCGGAATATTCCGAAAATGATTATAAGCCTCTAAACATTAACATGATTTTTCGCCGTTTTCTTATTTCTTATTTTGAATTTGTACACTTCTTCCCCTAGGGTCTGACTAAATTAAGTGATATGAAACAACAGTGTATCATCTACCATTTTAACCCCATATAATTTTTTTAACTTCTGCAGTATTTTAAATTTGCATTTCCTCAAAAAAAATTGCTTGTGTACTTTAATCCCTTCGAAGGATAAGTATACGTGTCAATATGCGATACATACAAAGGCGTGCTACAATTATTTCGAACAGGGTGCCCAATACGCAAGAACGGACTCTGCGCATGTGTACTCATGTATTGACTATCTAATGGGCACATGTCCACATGATAATACGTATACTTCATAGCATAAGATTCATTTATATTGTTGTATTTACTGGCCCCAGTCGCTTTTGCATTTTCTAGTATCTTTTTTTTTTTTTTTATAATTTTTGTTTATTTTATTTATGAAAAAAGTTATTGCCCATATGTATGAATCGAAAGATGACTCCGATGAAGAAGGCTTGATTAGTAAATCAGGAAGGGATAGAACCTGATTATAATTTGTTAGAATCTTTGGATGACGATTCCCATTTTATGTCATTTAGAAATTTTGTAGATGTGAGATTGAATAGTTCAACACCCGTTAATCCAAGAACTCCCTCCTTCAGTACACTTTGCATAGATTTGCAGATTTGACAATGTATTTTGTAATATTATCTTCCAAAATTTAACCAAAAAGAAGGCATTTTTGGATCAACCTGTACATAAAAAATTGGTTTGTTAAGGGGTTAACTATGGACGATTTACTATGTCATTTTAACATAAAATAAAACAGACTGCAGTTCGAACTTGAATGAATTAGAAAGAATTTAGGAATTGATTGATTGAGTTATTAAGGTAGTGAAGAAAATGTTATTGTTTCTACATTTATAGGATGATTCTTCTATTTGCATTCTTGTATTACAAATACGTCAGTATTCACTGATTAAATGAATAATTTTTTTGGATATGGAGCGAAAAATTCTATTATTATGAATGCATCAGTATTTCCTTCAAAATCCTTTGAAATAAATTCTTTCCTTTCACTTTAGTTTATTATAAGCGAAATAACAAGAGAACCAGAGTCGGGCAGAAAGAGGCAACCGAAAGTCTGCCTATTTCTACTCTGCTCAAAGGTTCTCTAAGTCCTTATTTACTCTAGTATTCAAACATTTAATTTGGCACAATATGTCCTTTGAGTGTTCTGTATCATAAATTCAACCAAACCACTCTAGTTTTCGAAGAGTTTTCTTTTGAATGAATCTATAACGTTTCTTATGGATCATTTTTTATTAATAACAACATATCAACCAATTTCGATATTTTTTAAGGAGTGCTTTTCAAAATAATAAATTAATGTGCTTTTCGGAAAATGGTCACTTCATGATTTACCTTTTCTTCCATATTGCACAATTAAAGACAAGTCTTTTCTAAAAATGAATCCTGCAGGAATGCGCCCCCCCCCCCCTTTTCTCCTTCTTGATCGTTGTCTTGAGCCAATCCCGTATCGTCTTCAGTCATTTTACAATAAATCTTAAACACAATATAAGTTTATTTCATAATTTACAGGTTTTTATTTAATTTTTTATTTATGTAACATGATTTTTTCTGTTGATCATTGTCTTGTGTTATCGGCAATGATCATTTTTTTCATTGGAGCCGGATTCTGACTCTGTCGAGAACAGACGTTTTATCCTGAGCGCATTTTTCAACTTTTCGTACAAGCTAGCATTTTTCTCTCACCACTGGTGATTTGAAATTTCTTATTTCTCAAGGGTTTCTTTTTAAAAAGAAACCATGGATTCGTCCATGGAAGTAGTTTCGCAAGCAGAATTACCGCCGCAAGCAGCTGCTGCTGATACATCGAATTCGAATTCTGAAGTAGGCTTAGCGACCTCCAACGATACGTTTACTCCACCTCGCCTTGACCCGGATGCTTCATCGGAAGATACCGAAAAGTTCTTCGTGGAACATGCTGAAGGGGTAAGAAAACTCATCGAACTTCGGGATTGCTATGCACTTTGGGCAAAGAGACTGAGTGCGGCTTCCCAGAAACCTGATGATTTTGCCAAGGCACACGCCGAACTAGGCATAGCCTACGCACAGCTCACTGCCGTGAAAAGGAAATTAAATGTTCCCCTATTCAAGCTTCCTGCCACCGCTGCTATACTTGCTAAAATTATAGAATCAGCAAAGAAAAAAGCAGAAAAGAAAACAAAAAAGTCTTTGAAGAAAAATGGAAGCCATTTTCCTGCAAAAGAAGTTCCATCAGTGGGCGTGGCCTCCGAGAAAGCTCCGGTTCAGGGCGGAGCCTCCCGCACGCAGAACCAATCCAAGAAAAGATCTGCTGATGCCAATGAATTTTCTACTAATAATGGCAAGAAAAATTTAAATTCTTTGTCCACGGTCCAGACGACCCGTAACTTAACTAATTCAACCAAAGGAGATGAGATTTCTGATCTCAGTGAGGAAGAGGACGCTGGGGAACCAGTGAACCCCGCCACTCCTGTTAATCGCCCAAAAATTCCTCCCTTTTTCATCACACCGAAGGGTGATTGGAGGCAACTCCTCTCCTTCGCCAGACTTGAAGCGCCTTCGCTTTACAGCAAGCTTAGCGGCCGCTTCCTCCGCCTCACTGTCAACCATGAGACGGAGTACAGGAAATTAGCCAACTTTCTACGTACGGAGGGCGTAGAATTCAAATCATACATGCTAAAATCAGACAGGCCTCTGAAATTAATTCTTCGTGGACTTCCCTCGACCACCGATTTAGAGGAAGTCAAACAAGAGATTGAAAGTGCAGGATTTTCTGTACATAAAATCTCACGCCTCACTAAATTTCAAACAAAGGCGCCCATGCCTTTGATTTACTTCCAAATTCTTAATAACTTGCAAGCTGAACAAATCTATAATTACACAGATATGTTTGGAACTGTAATCAGTATTGAGAATTATCGGGGCAACAAGCGCCCTTCTCAATGCTGGAGGTGTCAGGGGTTCTTCCACTCCTCTGAGGTTTGCCACCTCCCTATCAAATGCGTTAAATGCGCAGGGGCTCACCGTGCTAGGGATTGCCCCAATGAATTCGATACACCTCTAAGGTGTGCTAACTGTGGCGGGGAACACGCGGCGAATTGGCGCCAATGCCCCCGATTCCCTAAGGGCAAAAACACAAGCCCTAAAATTATTAATAAAAACTCAAATAAAAATTTAAAAAACAAAAACTCGGCCCCTAAACCTAAAATTGTTAACTCTCCCAAGAGCCAGCGTCCTCTCGAGAGTTACCGACAGGCCACCCCACAAATATCATATTCACAAATTTTATCCGGACAGACTACGGTTCATCCCGCCCCTGTTCAAAATTCTACGGCTTCTCCCAGCTCCGGAAATTTTGGGGAAATATTCCGAGCTGTTATGGCTATCGCCAGTGACGCGAATGTAGATGAGCAACTTTTTGCTCGGGCATTCCGGGAGTGTCTCCCTGCCCTTCGCCAAGTCACAGCGGCTGACGACAAGGCCTGCATTATTTTTGAGGCCTATGTCGCACTTAAGCACGGGCGCGCTTACCGCGCCCCACCCCAACATTAAAATTCAATCGAGACGTGCACGACATTTCTCTTGGGTTCTGGAACGCAAATGGTTTGCGTTCCAAGATTGACGAAGTCAGAGACTTCGTCACAGAGCAAAATTTTGATCTGTTTTTGGTTCAAGAAACAAAGCTCCAACCGGGGCACGAACCCCAGATCGCCAACTATCGTCTCCACAAAGACGATAGAATTACATTAACTCCTCGTATCGACGGAGGCACCGCTATATACTGTAAAAGTAATTATGAACATTGCAGAGTCCTCTTACCGAGATTACAGTATATCGATGCAACTGCTATCGAAATTAAAATTAATAATTATCCACCTTTGCGAATAATTTCTGCTTATATTCGCAATACCCCTCTCAATCGATGCCATTTTCCAGAGGAGGATTTTATTAAACTTATAAATTCTAGTCAAAATGTAATTATTGCTGGAGATATGAATGCTCGTCATAAAGATTGGCATGATTCAAGATCAAACACTTTTGGCTTTAAACTCAAAAATATTATAAGCAGAACTACAGGTGCTAGGGTTGTAGCACCGTACACCCCAACGCACATTAACCCTAGGTCCCGACCGGGGGCCAGGGATTCTATCATTGATCTTGCAATCTTTAAAAATATTCCTTTTAATTATGATATAAGAGTCATTCATGATCTGAGTTCAGATCATTTACCGGTCATTTTGACTCTTAACACTAACTCTGCGTTTTTAAAATTACCAGAGCAACTCTCTACCAATTGGGAGAACTTTAAATTTATTTTAAATTCAAAACCCCTCCCTATTCCAAACACCTCCAGCAATGAAGATATTGAAAATTCTATAGAACAAATTGGTGTAACTATTTCCGAGGCACTTGTGACGGCCTCAAAACCAAAATTTAAACCTCCTCCTCTGAGACTCCCTATAGAAATCAGAACCAAAATTCGTCGCAAAAATTATGTACGGAGAGTCTGGCAAAGATGTAGGAATCCGGCTCTTAAATCTGAACTCCGTGCACTCAGCAATGAGATTAAACGAGAAATCCAACACTTTTCCCAGGAAAGATGGGAAAAACACATTGAAGGCCTCTCGCCTGATACAAACACCCTTTGGAGGGAAACCTCCCGACTCAAAAAGCCTTTTCACACCATTCCGCCCCTGAAGGGCGCCCTAGGCAGTGTTGCTGTAGCTCCTATTGAAAAGGCGGAAGTTATAGCTGATAGCCTTCAAAAACAATTCGAACCAAATGAAGGCGAGAATCCCAGATTCTCAGCTCATACTACTCGAAAAGTCCAAGGATTTTTGGCCTCCCCCACTTGTCTAGACCTGGAACCAGTCCAGGCTAGCGAAATTTTGGACTACATACACAACACCAAAATTAAGAAGGCTCCAGGATTGGATTTAATTTCTAATCGCATTCTTAAAAATCTCCCTCTTAAATTTATTTTTCTTCTCACGTTGCTCTTTAACTTTTTAATGGAGAACTGCTACTTCCCTAAGGCCTGGAAGATCGCCGTGGTGGTCCCCATTCTCAAGCCCCATTCCGATGATTCAAATCCTCTAAATTATCGCCCCATATCGTTACTCAGTTCGCTGAGCAAAGCATATGAATGTGTTATTTTGAAACGCCTGGACCAGTTCTGCAATTCCAGAAATATTGTTATTCCAGAGCAGCATGGTTTTGTTCCCAAGTGCTCTACAGTAACACAGTTACTTAGAGTTACTGAGATGGTCCAACATGGCTTTTCCAATAACAAAGCCACGGGTATGCTTTTTATCGATATTGCCAAAGCTTTTGATAAAATTTGGCATGATGGGCTCATTTCCAAGATGATGCGACTTGGAATTTCGGACCAACTTATCAAAATTATACACTCGTTCCTTGACTCTCGCAGTTTCAGAGTTCGAGTCGAAAACGCAGTCTCCTCCCCCCGACCAATCCTTAGTGGAGTCCCCCAGGGATCGATTTTAAGTCCAAGAATTTTTTCTTTGTACGTAAATGACATCCCGAAGGCTGCCGACATTCACTTAGCAATGTATGCTGATGACACTGCTATTATGTCCCAAGACATCTGCAATCGAAAAATTATTGAAAGATTGCAGAGATACATTTCTCGTTTACAGCTCTGGCTCATTGACTGGAAAATTAAAGTTAATGCATCTAAAAGCGCTTGCCTCCTCTTTACGAAACAACGGTGTATTGGCAATTTGCCAGCAGTCACCATTTTTGATCAACCCGTCCCCTGGGTCACTGAATATAAGTACCTAGGGTTAATTTTAGACGCCAAATTAAATTTTGCCCACCACATCCGAAATGCCCATCAAAAGGCTATCGGAATGAGCAGTTTGCTCACTCGCTTGATTTCTCGAAAGAGCAAGCTGGCGATCAGGCACAAAATCATGCTCTACAAGTCGATCCTGAGACCGATCATGTTGTACGCATCGCCTATTTGGGCGTCCGCTGCAACCACCCATCTGAAACGACTGCACGTCTTTCAAAACATTCACCTTAGAAAAATGATAAATGCACCCTGGTTTGTCCGGAATGAAGTCCTGCATAAAGATCTAAAAATTGAACCAATTCTAGAGTTCATTAAAAAACAATCATTAAACTTCTTCAACAGGATCCCTCAAATACCTAATGCACTGCTTCAACAACTCCCCGCGTATGATGCGTCAATCGCATCTTCGCAAAAAAGACCGAGAGCCGCGCTCGGACATTCATATGTCCATTTCCCAGCCCTAAAAAGGCTGCGAGCGCACTGAAGTAATGCATCAGTGATATCCTGATTATTTTCAAAATTCAGGACTTCCCATCGATAAGTGGCACTGCCCCATGGTCAAAATGGACCTCGCGTAACACTGTCGAGCACTCTCAAAATTTTTAAAATCTTTTATTCTAGAAAATTAGACACTTTTTAAATTTTAACTGCATTTTCCTAAGATTCATAACTTTTCTCATCACCAGATGTCGCTAATAGCGCTCATTTCGGCTTAATTCTTGTTTTTCAAACTCATCTCCTCGCGTTTTAAATTTTCCCTCAAAATTTCTAATTGCATATTTCTTTAAATTGGTTTCGGTACGGCATTTCCTTTTATTTCAATTTAATTTATTAGCTAAATTTTTCTTTTTATAACCTCTCAAAACCCCACGGACAACATTTTCTCGAAGCCGTTTTTCGTCTTCGAACTGAAGTCCCGCCCCTAATCTAGACCCCGCCCACCGCTATGTATGCTTCTTAGCTTCCCTTGCTACGGCATCCAATAGCAGTGTGCGCCCTCGTAATTTTAATTTCCAACTAGTTTCGGCAGTTGCCTCACTCTGTCGAACACCCAGGTGCTTGTTGCCTTGATCCTAATTATGATAGCAACTTAAATTACGATAAAACTTTAACTAATTATGCTCTTTAAATTTATAAATTATGATGAGAGGGTAAGTTTAATACTTTTAAATAGGAACCTCGTAACTTTAGCCGTTACCGTTACCGTCATTTTTTTCATGCTGAATGCTGTAGCACATCTCGATAAGTTCAAATCAGAATTTGACCATTGAACTGAAGTGAGACTTAGTAATGTCTGAGATATACCTAAGGTTAATATAAACAAATAAATATATAAATTATTAAATATGTTAAAAGTACTTGGATCATTTTCATCAAAATTTGTGAAACGTAGGTTTATACAATTATCAATAATCTCAATATTATTTGACAGTTTTTGTTTGATATGGATACATTAACATCAGAATTTCTATTGTGATTTACCATTCTTTTGCTATTAATAATGAATTTATTAAAATTAGAAGAATGTTGATTTAAATAATATTTTAATTTTACTATTTAAATTTATGCAGAATGAGTTATGAAGAAAGCTTAATTATTTCGTGACCGAAATGTGCAGATCTAAAAATCATGTTTTTTATTTATTTATTTAACCTTTAACGAGCGAACTGTTCTCACATTGGTAGATACAGAGTCAAAAATTATGTCAATACTTTAATGGAATAAATCGATAGATTGAAACAAAAATGAATTAACGTTGGATATACCATTAACATTTTACAATTAAATCCAGCTACTGTTATTGGATTGCTCAGCCTATCGCCCGAAAAAATTTCGCCAAATCCATAAGTCTTTATACTGAAGCTTAGTCTTTATTTCTTATAATACAGGGTTTTTAATAAAGGATATCCCAATTTTGATGAACTTCTATTTCAACAATAAAAATTACAACTGTTTTGGACAAATGGAAGTTAAAAATGACACTTCAGTGACTGTCCAATGTTACTATCACTGGAAACACTAACAATATCCAGTCAATGATAGAACATCACATGTGTTTTTCAGCATATGTGCAATGTTACAGTTATTATTAGAATTTACCACTTTCTTATTAGGAGTTCCATAGTTCATCAATGTGTGCAGTGGAAAAAAATTCTTTCAAGTAGCCCTTTCAGGTAAAAAAACATCAGTAGCTAATTAAAACTTCATAGAGGCCACTGATTAAGATTAAGGTCATCATCTGCTTTGTGAGCAATCCTCTACATTATACCACAACCTCATTTGTATTTCTGGAGGTTACATTGAATATTTTTAATTTTATAAAATAATATTTTAACTATACAAATTAAAATATTATTTTTAATTTGTCGGAAAAGATTGTAATTTATTCAGTTTTGCAATTGTAACTCTTCAGAGTAGGAATATTTCTTTTGTAAACACCTTGTATATTAGAATCAATAGATTTAGCTCTGAGCTCTTACTCCATGTACTATTTACCATTTAAATTACTAATGGTACTTATATTTTTTTCCTCCAATGACTGTTTATAGTTAATGGAACCAAATCCTGCCAATCCTCAGGCACTTGAAGAGGTCCTTAAAAGCTAATCTAATTAATATCAAGGTTTATGTGTGAAGTAAATTCTATCTGATAGGTTATTCCAGAATAAAATTTTTAAAACTGTGTATGTCGTAAGTATTTTTGGTACTTTTCCGTTAAAGAGGGCCATTGGCGATGGTTAGTTTGTTTTTTTTTATCCTATCGGGAGTGATATCGAGGGCAATTGCAATAGTACTGCATCAGGAGAGATGTGAATTCACACAACATGATTTGGTGATTTTTTTATGGCCCCCTTTTAGTGAAAAAATAGCAGTATTTTCTTTTGCTTCTACAATGCTTCCATTGAAGCATTATAGAAGCAAACGAAAATACTGCTATTTTTTCATTCAAGAAACATTCATTGCTCTGAAAATATTTACCACCTTAACTTTTGTGCTTATCAAAAGGCTGTCATCAATTTCTATCACAGATTGGAGGAACACATATTAATGGAATATATTAATTTAAAGCTTTTTAATAAAATTTGAAGATAAGAAAATACATTTTTTTATGATATGAATATCAACAATTAGATTTAATGGTACTTTACCATTTCACCAGTGCAAATCTCGACAAGCAGCCTTTATTGGTAACAACATGCAGTATACACATATTCTGTTTGGTATTGGTTGCATCATTTTTGGTGACTATATAACCTGTGCCGGCAAAATGGAAAAGTACCGATTTTATTTTATTGATAATATTTATTGGGAATTTTTTTTATTAAAAATATTTTACTTATTTTAAATTTGAAAAAGAAGTTATCTGAATATGTAATAATGAAACTTTATTTTTAGATTTAATTCCTTCTACTGTTGATGTTGCTGTAAAATCTTATAACTTTTCTGCTTGGAAAAATTTAACTTCTACAGCTTTTAAGCAATTTGGAAATGGACAATTTCTGTATGCAGCACAGTCTGCTACAGTGAAGTAAGTTCTAGAAAACTTTGAATTTTCTGTTACCATCAATTATTCAAAAAGATTAATTGATTTTTAACAAGGAAAAAGTTTTAATGAGTACTAATCAACATCCTTTAGGCCTTTAATTTGTACATTAACCTTCAGTTATAGAATTCCTTAATATTTTTTGTAATCTGTATGCAAGTATTCATATTTCGTAAGAAAAGAAATTATTGCTAAATTGAAACTCATTTTATTGCTAAGATCAGTTCACCTTTGAATAATATTGCTTCCTTTCATGAACCAAAATGCCCATTTATTACTTATCTCTTTTCAGATTCAAAATGAATTCTTTATATTTATTTGGTAGTTTATATTTATTAAAATGTTTAACTTTCAAATAACAGATGAGTTTAAAAATTAAATTGTTGTAGGTTATAAATTGGTATTCAGTTGAATTATTTTATTTGAAAAAGCAATCTCATTACTTTTTATGTAATCATTTTCCTTGTCTTCGCTTTGGATCAAAAATATAAATTTTGTAATTTAATTTCTGTTTTTGAAATTAATTATTTTTCTTTTAATTCTTATAATTTGTATGTTAAAATCTAGTAATTTTTTTTTAAACTTACGTGTTGATCTTTAAACCTTGGCTTATGATTTCAAAACAAATTGTATGAATTGCCTTGCATACATATTCTTCTTTAACTGATTTTGCTGGTTTTTGTGTGTGAAGATCTCACCCATTAAAAATTTATTTATAATTTGTATGTATATATATATATACAGCATACATAAATAGAACATCTCTGAAGATAAACAACTGTAACATATCTTTGGATAACTCGAATCAGTCTGCGCTAAGAATTTTTGGTACTTTTCCATTTCACTGGTGTAAATCTCACCAAACAGACTCTTTTGGTGATAATACACTGCATACACCTAAGAAAACGTATTTCCGTTTGGTGTGTCATTTGTATCATTTTTGGCAATTTTATCGCCTACACGGGCAAAATGGAAAAGTACAGAATTTTTTTTTAAAAAAAATAGCTAATTGATCTACAAATTTACATAATAGCATTTATTTGCTTCATTCACATATATTAAAAAATTATTTTCTCTATTAAAATCTCCTAATGGCTTTTAATACTTGAAAGGAAAGTGGCAGGAGGATGATATCCTGTGCAAACTCTTGACAAACCATAATTACACTTCTTATTACCAGTGACAAATGGCATATGATACTACATTATCTAAATTAAAAGTGCTGTGAAACAACTTTAAGCGCACCTCTATTGTTCCCAAAGTAGACATCTTTATCTTCTGTAATTATGATTAATACTCAAGTTGTTAAATATAAGAATTTTTTTGTAAGTTTGTTTTATTTTATTTCATTTTTCTTGTTCTTTGGTTAACTCAGATTTTTGATATTTCAGACTTGCTCTGATTGCAATTAATCTTACTAAATGAGGTTTTACTCTGTGTGTGTGTGTTTTTGTATAGTAAAGTTTTATGTCATATATATATATATGAGAGAGAGAGAAAAAACATTATCTTTAATTTTAGTCTGGCATATTTTTACAGCTTTGGCAAAATCATTTTAATTGAATCATGGAGGAACTCAGTGAATGTTTTCAAATATGTTATGTAATTGTTAGCTAACTGTGAAAAAAATAAATAAAAACAAAAACTTTTTGCTTTTTTTAAACAGCAGAGGAGTGGGATAGAATTGTAGAATGTTGAAAATGAAGTTTGATAAAAAAAATTTACATTTGCAATAACTGTTAAATTCAACTATCCTTACTTGACATTGATTTAGTCTGAAAGATTATAAATATATTTATATACAAGAACTGAAAATTATTCATAATATATGCCACATTTACTAGAAATAATTCAGGATATAATATATTTATTAATGATGTGTGTTCCTATACTTTGCATTTACTTTTTCATTTAACACCTAATCTAAACTAAATCAGAATTTTAAACGACCAAATGTGTAATTTATTTAAAAGAAAAATTTGTTAAGGAAAATGGAAATAATACAATGGTGGTTTTTTTTATTATTATTATTATTTTATTTTAGATGTAAAAAAAGAAAATTATGTTGCAAAAAATATGTGTGTGCATGTGATCATTAAGAAAATATTTTTACTTTTTGTTTTATGTTTAACAACTATTTTAATGAGCAGTTTTTCGATTTTGATGCTCTCACCTGCATGAAATATAATTAAAATTGTATTAATTCTTAATGATATTATATAGTTCTGTAAAGGAAGACTTGTTTAGGTTTTTATAAGTTGATGGAGTCTTTGGTATAAGAATCTAAAATTTTAAAGAATATATATCTTTTTATCTTCAGTTCCCCACCCCTTCCTGTTTTTTCTATTTTTATTTCAAATTAAAATGTTAAAGAATGACCATTATTTTGCTGTTGTAATGCAATCAATAGGTAATTGTTGATTTGCAAATCAACAATTTAGTCATTTTGTTTGTTCTTGATATATTTCTGGTGCACTTAAATTGTATATTTATTTTCCCATTTGATTGATTATACTTCTACATCAATTCAGATAACACTTTCTCAGCTTCACTGAGGTATGGAAAAAAATTTCAGATTAAAATTTTTGTAAGTCTGTAGCCTTATACTAAACTGATTGAGTACTTTCCTATCCACCAATCAGATAACTTTACCTGGAAGAGACAATTTTACCCACTCTTAATTCTTTTCCATACTTAGGCCATAGACTGCTGCTTCCCATTTTGACTATGAAAATTGTTATCCACCTTACCTTACTCCCACCAAGAAAATATTTCATGTCTAACTTTAATTATTTGTCATGATTTAAACTTTTAATTTTTAAATAAATTCTCTTAAATTTTATTGAAACAAGGACTTGTATTCATTTTTTAAACTTACACAAAAGTGTTCTTGATCAGAACAAAACTTATAGTGCTGAGCTAAAAACTCAATTTCTCATGTCAATAGAAATCTAAAGTTTAAATCATTTAATAAACTGTAATTTCTTTAAATTTTTCTATTCCCTCGTCGATTAAATCATAATGTAATTGAGTTGCCCTAATTTTAAAGCATTTATAACTTTTTTATGATTTTCAAACTATGTCTGGGCAAGCATAGATTCCATATTTCAGTCTCACTATAGTTTTTCAACCAGAACAAACAGAAAGGATGAAGTACATTGAAAAGAAGAATTCTGCAGCTATTACTATGTAAAAAAGCCAAATAAGTGAAAAAAAGTTATGAAAATTATCTGTTTCATTTTTTTTTTTATTTCAAAAATAAAAACAATGTTCATTTGTTGAAATAAATGTAAAAAATTAATAATATGTTGAAATTAATGTAGTTGAAACTTTTTTAAACATGATTTAAGTAAATGTAAAATAATGCAACCGTCTAACATAATTTGATTTTGCACCTCCAGATTAACACTTTTTTTCTTGTTTTTAGGGCATTCAACTTTTTAAAGTGAGAGGAAATATTTCAATGCTTAGTGGCTTACATACAACTTAATAAATTAAAACATACAAATAAAATATTTAAATATCTTTTTAAAATTTGGTTACTTTCTTTTGTTAAAAAACTTTTGAAACTGTTATTGTTTTTAATTTGAACTTGAAAAATAATTACAAAGGAAGTTTGCAAATCTGTACTAAAAAAAATATTATTATTTATTGTAATTTTTAAATATAAGTACATTATAAGAACATTTGTTTAATAGTGTTTTATTTAAAGTTAGATTTAATTCTTGTGCTATAATTGCATGTTTTTTTAATATTTCAGGCCCTTGTTGACAGTTGATAATCAAAATGTGAACCAAACAAGAACAGTTACAAAGTTTTCTTTGAAAACAGGAAAGAAGAAATCAGTTGAAACTGTTCTGAGGCGTTTTTTTCGTTTACATAATGGTATTTGGATTCGTCGAAGAGCTGGGTGCCATAAACGTTTGCATAAGAGGAATAGTAAAGACAAGTACAACTTAAGGCAACATGTAGTTTGTACACAGACTCAGTGTTTGATGTTAGATAAAATGACTACTGATTTTTGGAAGAAAAGAAAGTACTTCATTGATGATCCTTTTGAACCATATCATGATCGCAATAATCTTGATTATGTTTACCCACACAAACAAAGATAATACCTTTTGTATTTAAAGAAGTGATGATTCATTTCACTTTGTATAAATTCATTCTCAATATTTTATTTGGAAATAAATAGATTTAGAATTAATTCCTTTTGAATTATTTTTTTAAATTGTGTTAGTGATTAAAAATTAATTCCATTAATCCTTTATTTTCTTTTTAAAGTAATCAGATCTACAGCACTGAAGCAATTGAAATTGTTTACATATGAATGACTTTATTCCTTCATAAAGGGCTTAAAATAGTTCATTATGCTGGTTAGAAAGCATAAGCTTCATGAAAACTTTTCAGAAAATCTACAACTTTGCATAAGAGAGAAGAAATTTATTTTCCTTGGTTATGTAGACTATACATTTTCTTTTATCTTTTGTGAATTTATAATACAAATAACATCAATATTAATTGTGTTTGTTATCTAGAGTACAGTATTTCATTTTATTGCTCTTATTGAGAATAAGCAATCTAACCTAAATCAATATCCATGCATTATAAATAATAGCTTGAGTTAACTACAGATTGATAGTAAATAGCTCTGAAATTATCTATTTTTATTGTATTAAATAAATAATTTCTGTGCTATTTGCTTATTTAACTTTCATAAGTGATGTACTATTCTCATCATAAAATTTTTTATTAATAACCAAATAGTATGTATAACAACATAGAACTAATCCCCCCCCCCTCTGTATCCATTGTAATATGTCCTGTATCTTTCCATTCAAAATGGATTTGCTTTTTTAAATAAAATAATGCATCTAAAAATTTTAGCTGATAGTAAGATTTTTAAAGTATCTTGAAGGAGAATATATTTCTATGCAAATGTTTAATGAAGATTTTTAGTTGAGTCTTTATTTTAGTTTTAATACCTCAGACATTATTTTATGTACTGCATAAAATACAAATTTGATGAAATGGCAGTTGAAAAGTATCTAAATTATTTTGATTTTTTTTTCGTCATGTCAGTGCTTTGTCTCTCTCGATTCTATTAACAAATTGGGATTATGAAACACTACTATTTTATGTCATTATTTATTTCCTTTCACTTTTCTGTCAATCTCTAGTAATTAAATTTTGCTTAAAATAGCTTTTTAATAACATTTTTTTTAAAAAAAAAAAATTGTAGCATAACTCAGAAATTTTATAAGCTAAAGTTCAGAAAAGAAACTATTAGAATAATGATTGATTGCATAGTTCACCAACTTTATTGAGTATCAATAGGACATAAATATTCTATATATAATAGATTTGTATGTATAATTTTAAATTCTTAAATCAAGAGGTTTAAAATAATATTTAAAACTAGATAAAACAGCTTTGATATTCTTAACTATTTGATCTTCTATATTTAATGATAATTAATTGTAGCAAATGGATTCTTATTAATAATCTTGCTTTACTGTGTATTTTTAATTACATGAGTGTTTTTCATTCTTTTTTTTTTTCCTCCCTAGAACATTAATTGAACACATAATCAGTTTGATGTATGTCATTTTTTATCCTATGCCCATTGACAATTCATTTCATATTTTGATCTATTAAATCTTTTGTAATGCAAATTTTTGTAATAATTTAACAAAATTTGTTCAAGAAATTTGTATTTTCATTGAAATAAAATGTAGTGAATTATGATTTTTAAGTAAATCAGAATTTTTCATTGGAAATGAAAAGAAGAAAAAAAAAAGGTACTTAGATATCCTTAAGTATTAAAATAAATTAATATAAGAATAACCCATTACCTTTGATAATTATAAAACAACTTTATCTTGTTAATCAATTGCTATGCTTTTTTTTATCTGATTACATTTGATACTTTTTTACTGTCAATTTTAAATTTTTTTTAAATATGGCTCATTTAATATTTGAGGTGATGCAGAATTTAATACTCCAAATGCCTATAAAAGCAACTTTCTTTAAATGTTAAAATTATGGGTTTTTTTTTTTAAAAAAAAAAATGTATTGAATACTGATTGAAAAACAAAACTATACTCAAGATCATAAAAAATAAATTTGGATATTGTGTAAATAAATAATTCAATTAGAAAAAGGTGCAAAACATTAAAATATGCATGTACATTTCTAACAAAACAAGATTTTTTTTCATTATAATTCTCTATTAAAAACAATTGTACTTCATTCAACTACATTTAAATTAGTTAGTTCAACTATATTTAAATATGTTGTTTATGTAGCAAAATATTTGTATTCTAAGCAAAATTAGATTTCATATGAATTATACTCAGTTTCAAATTAACAGTTTTAGAAACTATTTTTCAGGGAATAAACTCATGGCAGATTGCTTTCCTTAGATCAGTTCTGGGATCACTATTCACAAAGTTATGAAGTGTTTTTTTCCTTTCCTATGGGGTTTACCGTCTTTTGTAAACACAGTTACTTGGCCCCTGAATTCATATTAATCCTCCTCTTTTATTCAACCCTCTTTGTTCTGAATTTTTTTTCCTGTTTACCGACAGTTTCGATTAAAGTGAATGGTGTTTCTCGCAGCATTGTTAGATTTGGCTTTTGTGCTATAAACCTTGACTTTCACTCTCTCACTTAGGCGAATAAAGTATTTATAAATGAAAGAAGTGAAGATAGTTTTGAAATTATTGATTTTCAGCATAAACTCACTTTTGTTTTTTAATTGGGTGGTAATCTGAAATTATTTATATTTTTAAAATCAATGTACATTGCGTTTTATTTAAGAAAACATTATAAAAGCTCTAACATTCAGAAAGAAGCTTAAATCAATTTGAATAAGGTTTGAAAATAGCGAACTTCATCATTAATATCGAAAATTATTGATTGCTGCCCATAACATTTTCTGTACAAAATGACATTGTAAAGTGCAACTTGCACACTAAAATTGGTGTTCAGCATTGTTAACAATGTCTGTTTTCTAGAGTGTTTAAGAAATCTCCAATTCCTTACACCTCGGAATTTTACTCAGGAAGAAATTTAACTGTGCTGCTTTAAAACCACGGAACATATTTTCTGTTGACTGGAGAGTTTAAATTATTATTTTAGCTGTTGACCTCTGGGAAAGGAAATAGCACCATCAAGACTAAGACATCCAGTATGGGTGCTGATGCACGTTAAATTTGTCAAAGCTACACCCCCTTCATTTGGCGGAGTGTGAAAGTTTAGAGAGAAAGGTGCCAGCTCAGGTATCATCTTCGTCACTTGACTGCGATTAAATATTATGAGGTCCGTCACCAATGGCCTCCATGTTGCTTTTAAATGGGACATTAATAAGCAATCAATCAGTAAAATCGTCATGTGAAATTAGCCCCAAAGATCATAAATGAGGTATCGGTTAATTTATTAAAACTTGTTGAGGAAAGGTCTTATCAAATGTTGATGTTGGAAGTTACATATGGGACTGGGTATTCTGACCGTCCTCATTCTGCGAGCTTTGATTTTTTTTTTTTTGCTTATTTCTTTTTCTTTGCCTTCTAACAGAGAGGTGCAATTTCTTTTTTCTTCATTATCAATTTGACTTAAGTAATTTCACCAATTTTTTCCCTTTCATTTTATCTGACAGACTCAAGCTGAGTCACTCCACGTTCCGGAAAAAGAATATCGATGATCTAGGTGCAATAATGAATGAAAATATGACCGACTCCTGAAATATCAAGTACTTTAAAAAACCTAAAAGTAACAAGGAACTAATAATAAGAGCTGGGTCTTATTATTACTGATATCTTGATATTAATAGAGAATAAGCAAAGGTCATCTCGCATCCCTAAATTAAATCCACAGCTTTTACATGCCGAAATAAAGACGAAATCTCATACTAACATAATAATTATGTCATTTACTCATTGTGGTAAAATCTAGTTTAGTACCTTTAACCCCGCTTGTGCAACACAAATTCCAACTGTCAATCAAATATTGAATATGTCATTTATATGGGGAGAATTCATATCCAGATTCTTCTTTTCATATAATTGCATCATTTAATTGTGAGGCGAAATGAAAAATGTGCAATTCCCATTCTGAAAGTTAAGTTTACGGTAGTAAAGACAAACATTCAGGATTTAGGAAAATATATGGTATCAAATTTTCAGATAGCCTTAGAGAAGCAAACTATTGTCATTATAGAAATAGTTCAAAAGATGATTAAAACAATTTTTTCACAGATGTGCAATATTTTCGAAAGAGGAAAACAATCAACATCACTTGTCCATTAAAAAAATAAGGTTCAATGTTTCAAAAAACTTGTATCCCTTTCTCAAAACATTGATGATGTATCTAATAATATAGATATTGAATTATTCAAAAACATTTGATCTATATTACATTTTTTAACATAACGCAGATAGATATATAGATTTTACAGAAAGCGTCTTTTTTTTTTTTTTTTTTTTTGGTAAACCAAACTATAGATAACAATTTCTTGGGAAGATCCTCTTGAGACAATAGACTTGACTGACCAGGAGGAGGTCTGCTAATAGCATTACAGGCAAATATATCTGCCCGGTAAATTTCCATTCAGCCAGCAATGTATCAAGATTTTGAAATTTTTGTTCTTCAAATCGTTATTAATAAAAGTTTCTTTTATATAATAAATTTATTTGCATCTCTCTGGGGTTTAATATTTTATTATTTAAATTCTTTTTTAGAATCTTTGACATATCTGGTTTTCATCTTCAAAGATTTTAACCTACATCATCCAATGTATGATTCCTATCACATTTCACAAAATAGTACTAAATTTATGGCATAGTTAACTGTATCTAATTTTATCCTCCTTAATACTGTTGTTTGAACACATCTAATAATGAAGGTACTGTTGCACTCTTCGATCTTACTCTGCTCTTCAAACCTCTCTTTAGGTGGGTACGGGCATCATGACCCCGAGGCACCTGGTGATATTTGGTAAACACGGGTGACGTACTCCCTGGATACCCTAGTGATTCTTCTCCATTTTCGACCTTCCTTGTCAACCAATTTTTTCACGTCTAAACCACAGTTATATCTTGTTTGGCGCAGCATAGCCACATCTGGCTCTTGTGCCAATAACCTTTACATTCACTCCCTCACTCTTTAAATCTCTTCAGGTACACTAATATTTACGTATTAGATTGCTTATATAATGCTGATAACTTCCCTATCATCAATATCTGTATATAATTAATATAATTTTTATAGCCCTCAAAAACGAACTGTAAAAAGCGTGGACTGTCCATTAGTAATGAAAAAAGTAGATTCATAGATACTGACAGAGAGGCTGATATAGATTCACATAGAAGCTAATAATATCAGCCTCTCTGATACTGTTGCTAGCATAATTTTAAATAACATTAGAGAAATTGGAATTTTCAATGGATACTTTCCATTTTCATGGAACAGTGTACTTTTAATAATTTCTACAGATTCGAGAAGTTTCTCCGGAAAATCCCAAATTTGGATTCAATACAGGCAATATTCTAGCCGGCTGCGGTAGCCTAGTAGGGATGGTCGTGGTCACGTACCCGGCGTTGTTTCCGTCTTATCGTGTGTTAGAGCCTAGATGCCACAGAGAACCGTCATGTTGCGAGCTGATGGGCGTTAAATCTGATCGAGGTCCCAAGTCCTCCCGTAGGCGTCGTGTGTAGTCCTTTGGAGAGAAAGGTGCCAACTCGGATGTCGTCCTCATCACTTGATCGTGGTTTCCAGAACAGTATTCCGGAATATTCCACTGTGATATGTAAAGGTATATATTCTCAGACCAGGAGAGTTCTCTGCTGAGTATATAGTTGCTATCAGTTTGTTAATAAGCCATGTTATTCGGATATCTATTGTTTCTTCATTTCAACCTGCTCTAACATTTTTGAAACAATTTGGTGGAGGCGCGTGGTATAACGATTGCTACATCCTGGAATCACACAATGCGTTAAAAAGTGATCGGCCGAAAAATAATCCATCGTGCTCTGCACTCCATCTAAAAGAGAGAAAGAGTTAGCCACGGAGGTGTATACCAAGCCCATATTTCTGATACCTATTATGCAACATGTCAGAAATACCTCTGTGTTTCACGGATTTTATGAGCAAGACCCAAATAAGTGGTTTAAGGAATATGACCGAATCGCTAAGTATAAAAAAATATGGATGAAATTTTCTGCATTAAAAATGTGTACTTTTCGCAGATAGAACAGTACGAGAGTGGTTTGAGAACAATGGAGAATTTCTGACATCTTGGGGGCAATTTAAATCTGCAGCAGCTCTCATCAACAACAAAGTCTAAAGTTAAAACACCTTAATAACTAGCCCGAGAGGGACGTCTCTTTTAGTCTGGTTAGTAAAGGCACAACAAAAGCAACCGGTAAACTTTTCTACTGACACATTGGACCAGGGTTCGATACTACCACCGGCCTTTCAAAGCCAAACAACTCTCTCCCCCTTCACAGAGTCGAAAAAAACTAACCACCGAAAATCGGAACTCACTGGAACATTTTGTGACAACAGATAATCAAGGAAGAGGTTAAAGGTACAAACGCATGATGTTAGGGCAAAAATCTCCGAGAACACATGTACCAAAAACACAAAAATAATTTTGTCTTTCCGTTCACTATCGGAAGTGAAAATGTACCTCAACACTCAGAACTATAAAAATATCTATACGATATGAGAGCAGATTCGAAATATAAATACGCATTTTAAACCTATTCAGTCATTCAAAGCGAAGAATAACTTCGGAAAAGAGACAAAGCTAAATTTACCAGGGCCCCTTTACCTAAAATGTCTGTCCTATATAGCTTAGTGCTCGACTTCATTCAGTATTCTTTACTCAATATTCTTTTAAAAAAAAGTCATGCTAAAATTTTTTAGTTCACAACACTAAATCTCAAATGGGACATAATTCTTTCATCCCAACTTTGTGGCTCCAACGGACCACTAAATGTCAGTGATGGTTACGAAAATTACTCCAATAAACACTTCTTTATTTTATGATTTAAAACAACTGACAACAATAAAAAAAAATTCCAGAACACAAACACTTCTTTATTTTATTGTTTAAAACAACTGACTACAGTAAAAAAAAATTCCAGAACACAACACCAGACACACGCAAACCAAACAAGTTCCAAAACACAGAAAAGGGTGTTCTCATTTACGCATCTTAGAACATAGCATTTCATCAGACAGCTAACGACAATTACCAGCATTAGCGCAAAATACAAGATAAATTACAAAACATTATTCAATTAAAAGTACAATAAAAATAGGAAATATCAATACATCTTACCAAAAATGACATAATAATATCACATACAGAATCAAAAATATAATTCACAAGTCCTGCACTAAAGTGTTTATATTAAAAAGTTCAATAAATCATGCGGCTGTTTGTCCACGGCGCATGAGGCTAAATCCGGCCACGCTGCCACTTTCTGGATAAGCTTAGTAATAGTTGATCAATTTCACAACACACGGTGAAAGCACGCACCCAAAGTGGGCTGAGATTCTGTTATGAGAAATGAATCATTTAGTGCTTAAGAATGAAAAAAAAGTCCCACCACACATGAAGGATATGGTTAAGAATTTTTACCAAGATCTCCTTACTAAAGAAATAACAACGACAAAAAACTTCGTGTAATGTCTTCAATACATCGAAGAAATGAAATAGAGGTGAATTAACAGAAATAAAATTCAATCGTCAACCTAAGATCATCTGTATGTTCTGTATAATTTGAAATAGATCTAATCACCATGATTCGGCAGATAGTCCAGGAAGAGCATATACGTGTACTAGTGCTGAACACCGAACATCTAGGAACACAACTACTATCGATTGAAGCTGTTGTCTGAGAAGAGGTACAGAAAGCTCTATCACCTCTCACGCTTGCTGAAGAGACGTGAAACCACGACTCAGACACCAACCCCCTTACTCCACACATGCAAAGAGACAGAATTCTTATTGAACATCAGCCTAAGGCAACTTACCTTGGACAACAAACCTGTCTCTTTCCATTGCGGAGACGTCATTCGTTATTGCAAGGAGCGCAGTGCCATCTTTGACGCTTTCCGAACAAACAGACAAAACGCCGCCGTTTCAAGAATCAATGTGAGGGACCCAGCCGAACACTTATCAGAGCTGTTTCACTGAGCCCATCTCAAGCACGATTTCCGACACATCGCTTCAGATCCCCGTCATCATATCGACATTCAAGCACTTCACCTACCAGACGGAATGAGGAAAACTAAAAAAAAATCGTATTGAGTCTTCATCAATGGATCTTAAACGTTATTCTTTTAAAACTGTCTTCACAAAAAGCTCTGTCCAAAAAGTTAGATGGTTGGCACAAAATATTTTCATCACTCAAATCTCGAACGGAAAAATTTCTTCATTGTATCTCAATAGTCCTGGGACAATAAATATAGATTTACTGGAAGTTGATAAAGAAAAAGTTTTAATAGTATCCTTGGAAAGTTTGAATATAGTTGCAGAGCATATTACTTCTAATCCAGGACTAATCCATTTTACAGACCTTCCCTGCATGTTTATACAAATGAATTAAGCATCCAAGGTAAAAATTCACCAATCCCTATAATTAAAGGCTCATTTAATGAATTGATAAATCACAGAACCTGAGAATTTTTCAAAATAGCTACAGATACATAAAAAAGTCAACACATTACTTCTATAGTAGGTAAAATGCTTTCTTTGCTTTTAAAATAAATACGATCACTTCCATATCCACGGCTGAAACGCTGGCTATTTGCTAAGCTTTGGATGAACAAATAGAGTTTAATAATAATCTGCTCACACATATTTTATTAGATACTTACTCAACTTTATCTGCGCTACAAAAAAATTCTCAATTCTAGTCCTTAAAATATCCATAGACTAAGACCACTGAGATTCTCATTTAAAGCGCAGTTGGTTTTGCTATGGATTCTGGATCACTCAAATATTTTTTTCGTAAGAGTATAATTAAATTTGATGTAAATATATCAATTGGGTAGCCTCAGAGGATATCCATACATGCAATTATTAAAACAGACTAGAAAAACATTAATGGAAACTTGATGCAGCAAATACTTTGAAATTTTTGGGAATATAGGTCCGTTGACGTAATATATAATTGGACAATAAACAGAAAAGGAGAGATTCTGGGAGTCTAGATTTTCAGCAGAGTGACAATAACCCCAGGTCTTTTAAGCAAATTCCATTTATAGGATAACGTAGTTTGCTCAACTTGCAATAGAATTAATAATCTGGAACATATTCCGTTAACTTACGTGATTAATACCTTCCATAGTTAAGTACCCCGAAATATACTTTAATTGGATTCCCAACGAGCTATCACCTTCAGAGAACTTTCATAATATTTTGATGTTTATTGATCTGCAGAATATTACATTAAAAAAAGAATAATAGGACCAGACACTAAACTGATTGTTTAAACG
>BMAW01016429.1:325400-366917 GCA_019974015.1 Nephila pilipes
TCTTTACAATTATCAAGAAATATTCCATGAAAAATTATACACTAACCTCAAGAACTCCAGATCTACTCAGCAAAAAATGTGGAGGTAGAACCGTTTACGGAAGTAATGTAAAGTTAAAAAAAAAAAACTAGATAAAAACTCACACCTGTATTATATCTCACACATCCTGATATATCTATACTCTCTTTCCTATTTCATACAAATAATATGTGCTTATACACTTTTTTTGTGTTAGTGAACTATATATATATATATATATATATATATATATATATATATATATATATATATATATAAATCGGATTCATAAATATCATAGACTGGCCTTCCTTTAATCGATTTCTATTATTTGAAAAAGATTTGGAGGTTCAATTAAAAAGCTATAAATAATACTGTACTAAGTTGTAGTTGAAATCATACGAACTCCCCCCCCCCCCCCCAAGGAAAATAACGTTTTTGTTTCTACTGAAAATAGAAGTTTGAATCTGAATAAAATTCAGGTTAGTACTGGAAACATACATGAGGTATTTGAACTTCATTATTGGTGATAATTTCTGAGGAAACTACTGAACTCATTAAAATAAAATTGATGAAGATGAATTAAATATATACTTTTTTTTCTTACTTTTCTTTATGAACTTATCTTAAGCTTCGACTTATATCCCATAAGGATAAGTAGTATGTGGCTTTAAGACCCAGAATCCTTAAAATTCACTGATACAGTTAAGTTTTCAATAATGTAATGATAGATACTAAAAAAACCTAATTATTAGCAATCATTATAACACAATTCTATTTTTAAAAAAGGAGAGTTAAGTGCTTAAGAAGTTTTTCAAACAATACCTATGTTCGTCATTTTGACTGTAGTCTTCAAATTTAAATAAGTGATGATAATGCATTTCTCTGATCAATCGGGATAGTTTTTTTTAAAAAAAATTTATGAAAAAAATATTCATTTCAATTTTAAGACCTTTTGATCAGATAGATATTTGATGAAGAGAGTAAATCTTTGTAGACATTTCTTCGCTTAAGGGTTAGAATTCCTAGAGGCTAAAAATTATTAAAAATTTCAAAATTAAAGTGACTTTATTATTTTAATTTTCTTCATTTCTAAATATGTATGAAAGAAATTTTCAATGTATAATTGATTTTATCTTTCGTAAAAAGTTATTTTTATCGATAGTATATAAAATGGTGAAATTAAAATACGCTGATAAAATCAGGTGATAAATAAACATTGAAAAAATCGGATGAGAATCAGGCATTGTTCAACTCCATTTCAGATCTAAATAATTTGGTTATGGAGTTGGTTTTGGATTGAATGTTTTTCTCACATCAATGACGTAAATGGAGATTTGCTAAAAAATTATTTATAAATTATCTATCTGTCTTATTAGAAAATTATGGCGGGAATAAAAGGTTTGTGTAGAACGAGGATTTTTTTAAAAATCTTTTTGTTGTATTTTTAATTTTTTTAAAAAAAGCGATGTTACTAATTGCCTTCTGAGTTCGTTTAATAATAATGTTATAACTGTCAAAGTTATTATTTATCTCCATCTTATTCAACTGATATAAATATTACTTACTAAATCAGTGCAGTATTATTTAATGAAATTCGTGTTATTGATTGTTGAGATAAACGAATGACATCAAATATGCAAATTTTAAGGACATGTATAAGGTAAAACTGATTTTATTAAGCTATGCAAGTTTCATGTATAGGAAATTGTTTTATTAAATCTTGTTTTTTAAATTTTATCTTGATGTTTTTCAAAAGAATTTCTTATCTATTTGTCAGGAAATGTATGTCATAGTCTGTTTATATACTTTTAAATGTACCAATTAAACACGATGATTGTGCTTTGATGTACAGATAAGTTTTTCGCTTTTACGTTAAAAGGTTTGCTCAACGAGATAAGTAAATATTTATTTATGTTCGGTGAACTTAATTATTTTTTAGAAACTTTTACTTCAAAATTGCGCTTTATACTATTTAGCTTCGTTGTATCAAATTTACTATGATCAGTTTTGAGCATTTCAAATTTTTAATGTTTTATGAAACATATATTGTTTTTTATAGGAATATGTGTACAATGTTTATTCTAAGCTTATAAAAAGAGAGACCATTAATGTTGAAATGGAGAGCAATCTTTCTAAAATATATGTCTATGATTTTATTCAGATGGGAAATCAATCTTTGGAGTTGTGAGAGAATGTATAAAAATTTATTTTAAAAATTTGTCAGTAGATAAATAGGTAAAATAAACATTTGATTAAAAAGTAACAATGCACAGTACTGTTAAACATGCCTAAAATGCATACAATAATGTGCTTCACTTTTATTGACTTAATCCCCAAAACTTTCTGTGTAAAAATTAAGATTGAATGGCAAATAATAAATTGTAGGAAATAATTACACCACTTATCCACAACTTTTTTGTGTTTGATATTTTTCTATTGATTATGTACAAAATTTGCATAACGTTATCTAGCTCAACAACTATATAAAATCAGAAATTTTCAATGAAGAAATTTTGGAAGTATGGTATAACACCTGTGTATGGGGTCCAAAAGGAACTTTTGTAAAAAAAAAATGTTTTTGAAAATTCTGTTGGAACAATTTTAAAAATTGAAAACTTTTGTGTTTTCACAGAGAGGGTTTTTCAATGTAAAGAGCAGATGTCAAATTGATTTGTTTTCACATTGGACATATTCATTTTACCCATAAGTCCTGTTGTCTTATGAGAGTACTCCTGAGTGTCCTTCCTGCATGTCTCGTACATAGTTTAACACATTTTAACTGTCTTTGTTATTTCATCATCATTGTATTTTTTAAAATTAATCTGTTTTAAACTTGTATGACTATGTAATGGAAAATCCCTGCCATGACTTATTTGTGTTTTTAAGAAAAATTGATTTTTTACCCTAAATTTAAAATGTTATTTTTTAGTTTTAATTGAATATAGGATTTTTTTCTTCTGCTCTTTTTTTTTATTTTTTTATTTAATAAAACATTTGATCAAAATGTCATAATATGATTTTAAATAACATTATGACATTTTGATCAAATGTTTGGCACAGGTGTCACTTAGCTGGTACGGTTTGTAATGAAAGCCATCTTTGGTGTGTACCAAAAACAGCCATTTTTATTGAGGGGGTACATAAAAGTACAAATAATTTTTATTCCAAATGAAATTGACCATTTAGGGCTTTGTAACTCTTAAATGTTTCTTTTCCTTTTAATCATTTTGACAGAGTGAATTTCCTCAACTTAGTTATTCTAAGATTTATGACTGTCTCAAGAAAATTATTTACTTTCATTTGGTTGCCAGAAGACAAATCAAAGGTCTTTCTTGCTAAATTGAAATTTCAGTTCAAATATGTTGAATTTTAGTCTTCAGGGGGTGTATGCTACAGTTTCTTGAAGCTGATTCAGAATTAAAGTAAATATTAAAAATTTGTGTTTGTTGCATCTAAAATTTTGTGGCATATCAAAGTCAATATCAATAAGTATTTGTATTTTTGACTAAGTATTTGTTCTGAATAAATATCTAGATTTGATTCTATTCATTTAAAACTCCTTATTTTACATTTGAAACTGAGACACTAATTGGGTTAGAGACCCATTTTCAGTCGATGTCTGTATTCAGGAAGAAGTAATATTGACAGAAGAATATATAAAAATTTCAATACATTATGAAAATTAAAATGCAAGAATAACACACTTTCAGGATTTTATATTCATTTGCTGAAGATTTTTCTGAATTATCAGTAATACTCTTCAATTTTTTTAAACTTATTTGTATGAAAATACTTTTTCTACTTTACTTCCCTTTAAAAATAAACTCTTTGGGGAAAATATAGATACTTTTTCAGAATATAAACTACAAATTTAAAGTATCGGAAATAGATGGAATACAACATTATTCTTTTCATAAGAAATTTAAATTTTATAATATCTGTCCCTTTAAGCTAATTGTTTTTTTTAACCATTTTATGTTTTTGTTATATGCTTTTTAAAAAGGCTGTTAGGTTCCTTATGTATCTCTCTTGCTCACTCAGTAGCTGAGGAATATCAATAATTTTATTCTTCAATCCTGGGGATCAGCAGCAAAATCAAGGAGTATATAATGGAATATAAAATTAAGGATTGTATAATGGAGTATAAAATCAAGAAATGTTATTAGTAAAATTTTAAAAACGACTGCTCTTTAATCTATTACTCTTCAGGACAAGAATCATGACCATGAGGTATCTTAATGATTGTTTTTTTTTTTTTTTTTTTTTTTTTTTTTTTTTTCCTATTGGGTTTACTATCTTTTGTGAACACAGATGTTGTGCTTCTTGTATACCATGGTAAGATTCTCTGTTTTCGACTTTCAATCTTATCAACCAATTTTTACTTTTTTCTTCTGTTTCAATATGCGGGATAGGCTTTCCAGATTTGGCTCCTGCACCATAAACTCTAAATGTCATAGTCTCTACTTGCCTTATGAAAATTGCTTGTGTATTTGATTACAAACTCACAATTATTTCAACTCGTATTGTTTTTGAGATTACATGTTTCAAAGGATCTATTATTACTTTCATGCTCATCATCTATTAAAATACTTATCAAATAAGAATATATCTGAAAGTGCGATTTTTCAAACATATTTTGCATTTTTATTATTTAGGGAACTAGGGTACTTAATAACTCATCATTTCTGAAACTGATACCATATGCTGACTTATCATTTGTACCTAGATATGGAGAAATCGTTACTATTTCCTAATGGTCTGCAATTAGTTTTCTGTGACTTTATTTTTATACTGGTCATCTAAAAAGTTTTGTTGGTAATTTCAATGTTATTTAATTCTGTTTATTTATTCCCTTGTTTTGAGGATTATATTAATTCCTTAATTTTTGTTTTGCTAATTTTAAAAATCAGGATTAAAAAAATAATTTGATCTTAATAAAATTTATGCAAAATTTAAGTCTGACATCTCCAAATGAGGCAAGTATATATTTTCATTTTTGCTGTTAATGTTTCTTTGTGATGTAATTTTCACTATGTTTTATTATATCCTTACAACCTCACTGGTATAAAATACAATATTTTTTGCAAGTTTGAAGATTCTATATGCTTGAAGATTATTATATGAAATTTCTGATCTAAAATTAATGTTCAGTTTTATTTAGAATGTAATGAGGAAATATTTTAAAAAGTTCAGTTGAATGCATTTTAAAATGTTAGCGTATTTTTTTAACAAAATTTTTTCTATCTTGTTATTATTTCAACATTCATCAATTGTAAAAGCAATGAGGACTTTGAAGTTGAGAAATTCATGTTAATTATTCACATTTTAAAATTTTTTCTTTGTTTTTACTGAATGATACAAATATTTCTTGTAATTTTGCAATTTAATGAAAAAATTTTATAAATATTTCATTTCATAAACTTGAGCCTAATATCTAAATGAGGCAAGTATATTTTTTAAGAACATATATAGAATCTTGGAACTAAATTTTTCATTTTTGCTGTAAATATGTCTTTGTAAAACAATTTTGATGTTTTATTTTATTCATATTGTATCAATTTCATAAAAGGAACAATATATAATGCTAGGTTTGGAGATCTTTGTATATTAAAATACTGTTAAGTTTATAATTCAACGGAACAAAAGAAGTTCAGTTTTATTTAGACAGTAATGAGGAATATTTAAAAAAATGCATTTTAAAATATGATTGAATTATTTATTTATGTATTCAAAACTACCATTGCTGTATATGTTAAGCTTGAGTTCATTACTTTTAAATGACATGGTGTCTTTGAAGCCAGAAAATTTATGTACATTATCAACTTGTGAAACAAAGCAATTATTTTTAAATTTTTCTTTGTCTTTAAGTGATGCAGTTTCTTGCAATTTTACAATTTAATGAAAATTTCTAACAAATGTTTATTAATGTATTATAAATGAGCAAAATAATTTATAAAGTTTTATTCAATAGTTTATTAATCGGTTATTATTTATCTTAGTTTATATGAATGTGTAACACAAATAAAATGTAAAATTCATCAAAAATTGATACTAGCCGCTCATGGTTGAATAATAAGTTATATATTTTTATTTATTTTTACTGTGAAATTACATAGATATGAATTTTAAATTGAAATACATGTAGTATTTATTACATATAAATAAGCTACTGAATTGCAATAAGAATAACTTCAGAGTAAAACAATATTTTACAATATGAAGAAGTAGCAACTACAATAGATCTGATTCAAAATATGTTATATTCAAAATATATAAAAAAATATTCAAAATATACTACAATGTATCTGTTTTACTGGTTTTACTAATATTTTCTTATTCTTGCAAATAGTTACTACTTAAGATGTTCTTATTTAAAGAAGTTTCGAAATTAAATAGAATTGCTACTTCTAGATAGAAATAAGTAAAAAGTCTGAGATCCCTCAATATAGATTGAATGAAATTTCATAAATTTTCCAACAGTCAAAATACCACTCGCATTAGATAATGTTAAGATTATCAGGAATAAAGAAGAAAGGAAGAGAAATAAGTATTGAAAAATTAAGTATCTATAAATTTTAGGGAAAGTCATGCTTTTTAAAGTTCAGGGAAAACAAAAATCTTGAATTTAATATTTTTGATGAAAATTTAATAGGCAGTCATTTGACTGTCCTGGTAGGTTCAGTGTTAATGGATTATAATTGATTTAGTTTAAAACTTTAAGGTTATTATTCAGTTTAAATTAATGTATTTTAAAATGTCATGTATTATTTTCTAATAATTTTTTTCCTTCCTTTTCCTTGACTTGTATGGCTATTACTTCACATCTCCTTCAAATTTCGATATGATTGTGCAGCGTAAGTATCCAATTTTATTTTATAAATCATGCTCCATTTAATATTTTATTACACAAAAGATAGATACCAAGAATAAAAATACAAATATTTTAAACTTTATCTGTATAATCTGTAATTCATTGTAACATTATCTGTTATAATCTGCAATTTATTTTCATATTTAATGTAAAACTTATCGTGATTAATTGTAATATTATGGTTATAGATTCAGCATGAGCTTAACCTAACTTTAATTTATGGTTTTCAAAAATTTTATTTCAATTCAATTATGTATGTAACATACATTTTTTTTTTTTTATTTTTTAAGTTTTATTATATTTATTGTTTGCATACACTTTTGATTGGTCACTTGACAGCTTATGCTATAAATAGAGACATATAGATGAAGATTTATAAAGAAAGCACCTGATGATTATAAAAAAAAAATGTATTCCTATTTAAATCATAACTATACTATCAAAAAGAATTTTTATTATTGCTTGAATACTATTAAATATAAAGATTATAATGAAAATATTAATGAAAAGACTTGTATAGGCAAACTAAATATTAAAAATTTAAGCTTCATGGTCATTCTGTTAGGATTTCAAATCCCACCATGTAGAACAGAAAAGTTGTACTTTAAATTCTTTTTTTAAGAATTTGGAAGTATGGTACCACAGATTGGGTATCATTTTTTTATTGTTGAATTAATGAAAGAGAGCTATATTGTTGCCTGTTGTTTAGTTATAATATGAAATAATTTAAGAATTTTTTTAAAGTTTAATTTCCTTATTTCAAAATAACTTCCTTCACCATCGAATATACTTATTTTTTAAAATTCTCTGAGATTAAATGAGGAATTTTCTTCAAATATCTTATAGAATGTTTGTTTATGTCTTTCCTTACTGCATGTCTGTCTCAAATATCTTATTGCATGTCTGTTTGAAATTTAAAAAAATAAATTGTTTTTTATCATTTGTCTTTTAATGGTTATTAATGAATTCAAAATTTCACCAGTTTGAGGTTGTTATAATTGGATAATTAATATATTCATGTGTATAGTTTGATTTTTTTTAGATTTAAATTTTGTTTATGAAGAAATAATTTATTTTTTGCAGTTTAGTTGCCTTAGCATTTTCTGGTTCGGTTGGAATGACACTCCTTGTTTTAGGATGTGCTCTACCTCAGTATAAGTAAGTTAAACAATTTTTTTTCAAAGTTAAATATATTTATTATTGAATATTCAGTCTTTTAAAAAATGTGGAAATATTACTACATGTATATCCAATTACCTTTTTCATGATTCATTTTCAAGCAGCTTTTCCATATTATGTGTCTTTCACCTCTAAAATTATTTCTCCTAGTAGTTAGTTAGTTATTTTATTTTGATGATTAATATTATCCTTCCATATCTTGTAACTTATTTCCTGAATTATAACATCAATACATATATAAATGTTTTTGTCAAAAATATATTTTTTATGTTTGTTCATAAAAGTAAAAAGTACATTTTTGATATTCGATGGGGAAAATGAAATGTAAATAAAATTCATGTACCTATAAATGTATAAATTTTTGCTGGAATCAATTGATAGTAATTCAAAGGAATTATTTATTAATTCCAGGAAGTAAATCATGTAAATATCAAGAAGAGCAAAGTGCTGAGAAATGAGAATATTGTATTGATTTTTGATATGACGCAGGGAATTAATGTACTTCATTAAAAAATAATATTCTTAAATTCGCTTGGCAATTTATTCCTTTTTTTATTGACGATGAAAAATGATGAAAGAAAAAATATTTGCATAAAAAGAGCTAGAATATTTCATTTAATTTATACAAAGTATAAATAAGTATAAGTAGAAAATTTTGTGTTCATAATTAAGATTTTATAAATAAAAATGCCCTAAAGTGATAGCTTAATATATATAAGCTTAATATTTTTGCCGATTTTTGAGATCCAGGAACCATTCTTCTATTTTTTCACAATTACACAAATATTTTTAGCTTGAATTTTTTAGGATTGTATCAATTGTGTAAAAAACAGAATTGAGTGCATTGAAAATATTGCCAAAAAAGTGAAATTTTCATATTATGCAAGTTTAGTTTGTCATCTTTCATTTGTGAAATTAATTTTATGTACCTTTTTCTGAATTTGTGTGATGACTTTTAACTCAGTGCAACTTTTTTTTCTATTCATTTTCATTTTCTTATTCTTCAGTTCACAGACTGTATATGAAAATGATACCTCTAAAATAATTTAAAGGAACATTTGTTCATCAAATGTATGTATTTAGTTCGATTAACAGGAATTTTTAAATTTAAAATTTCATTACTATTTTTTTTAAATGTTAATAGACAATATTTCTTTAAAATTCTCTGATATAATTTTTGATATGATCCCATTCTCCATGACAAATTTACCATTGAAGTTTTTCTTATTTTGAAATCTTGAAAATCTTATAGCTAATTATTTGTTATGAAACATTGATTTCTTGAGGGTACTTAAGTGCTTAGTATTCTATTATTCTCTAATAAATTTCTCTAAGTACATATTCATGTATTGAATTAAAAAAAAGAATATAGACATATCTCTTTCGGAAATTGATTTTTTAAAGTTTAGACTAAAGAATTGTATTGATATGCTAATGCACATATGTATTATTTAAAAGCTCTACTATGAGTAATGTCACTCATTTGATTTCAATAATTGGAGATATGAAATGAATATTTTAATTGATCAGATTATCATTTCAAAATAAAATATTCATACCCTCTTTGTGTTGGATTTAGACAAAGTAACAATCATGTATTAGAAAATCTGATGGTATAACTTATGTGAAATTGAATGATACAACAAAGAGATCAGAACTAATTACAAATAAATTATTGTATTGTATGGAAATAAATTTATTTAAAATGAAATCAAAATTAAATTATTGCATACATACTTTTTGATTAAATTGCCATCTTCTAAACAGAAGATAAATCAGTTTTTAATTGTATGTACACAATTGTATTGTAAGCATAGGTTCTTATTTTATAATATTTTTGGAATTATTTATTATAATGAGGTTTAATTGTGTATTTTTAATTTCAAATTTGATTATTTAATGGGTTATCATTTTTATTAACTTGATTTCTTTTCTTTTCTTAGTAACTGGTATCCTTTTTTTGTTATCATATTTTACCTCCTTTCACCAATACCGACTTTAATATCCCGGCGCTACAGAGATGATATGGCAACCAGCAGTGCATGTCACGAACTTGCCCTATTTTTCACAACTGGTATTATAATATCAGCATTTGGTCTCCCAATTGTTTTGGCTGAAGCACCAACCTCAACACCAGTAGTAAGTATCAAACTAAAATCCTGATAGAATATAAATTTTCTTTTTTCATTATTTAGGTTTGGAAAATTAAGACTAGTTGAATATATATATATAGTTTGATTTTTAATTCTATTTTGCCTGTTTAAGCAGAGATTTTCCCTGGTATTCTATTCTCCCTGTCTTAGTTGTAAGCTAAGACCCATATGATTTTATCAATAATATAATAAGAATGTATGAAATAATGTTTCATTTTTCATTTTTTGGGGAAAAACTCTTGTAAGTCCCCTCTCTCTCCTCAGTTTCACTCAGGAGGTATTTTTGAACTTCACGTCTAGACCACAGTTTAATCTTGTTTGGCGCAGCATAGCCATATCTGGCTCTTGCGCCAATAAACTTTACATTCACTCACTCACTCAGGAGGTAAATATCACTCCTTTTAAGTAGACATATCTCTCCCATATTATATTTTTTTAAAAAAATGTAACTTTTACAACCTGCCCATTTTTCAGGTCTTGAATAAAGAACCAGATATTTATATCTGGTTTAATAATGAATTTTAAAAATAAATATATTGATATAACTTTATTATCAGTAGTCTAGGTATGAATAGTTACAAATACATTACTCCTAATGAGGGCTGTAACTTTTATAAATATGAAGATTGTAAAATTTTTATTTTTAAGGTTTCTAAAATGTCTTCTGTTCTATCATTGTTTAACTGTTCTGTAATCTATCATTGTTTAACTGTTTATATCTACATTTTTCATTAGTTCATTAATAAATTGACCTGTGAGTCAGCATGAGCCAGTGGTATTTTTTCTTCTTTTGAAATATAAAGTAGTCAAATTTGTGATTAACATGAAGTATCGGGTGTCCCTTTTTGATTTTGACAAAAATATAGTTACTGTGAAAATGGGTCACGAAAGTAATGATATGTAAAAAGTGACATAAAAAATAAATACAAGAAAGGGGTTTCAACCATACAGCCTTTTTTCATGAAGCTTTTGTGCAACTGTAGACTATGAAACAAGAATTCCAGTTGTTAACATACAGCTTGCTTGATAGCTGTGAAGCTGTAACGGTCCTGTGTTGCCACACTAAAAGTACCAAGTAACGATTCTTATTCGTCATTATCGATCTTGGTCAATCTTGTTCAGGTCTTCTCATTATGGATCCAGTGTCTTGAAACTGTTTCCACAAATTACAGACAGCACAAGTGTTATTTTGAGCTCTGTAGCTACCTGTGCTTGTGATTGCCCTGCCTCCTATTTACAGACAGTTCTTCATCTCATTCCATCATCCATTTGTTCATAACTAGTCATTTTACCCGATACGGTATAAAATTTATACAACCCTTTTGAGAAACATAATGAATATCATGGAGGAATATGAGCCTACATATCGCTGCCAATCTTTAATGCATTTATATCCCCACCACAATCACATCTCTGCAGGCATGCATGTTTACCTATTAAACTCATATTGAATTCATTACTCATTATTAACTTGTTATTACTTATTGAATTATTTTTGGTGACATAATTAGTACCTTGAGATAAATACTTTTTGTAAAAATAAAAGTAATTTGTAAATTCTCGTAATTTTGAACACAAGTATATATAATTATAAATTATTAAATTTCTGTTAATTACAAATAATTGTAATTATAAATAATTATTATAATACATAATTGTAATTCATACATTATAAAAGAAATATATAAAATAAAATATTTAAAATTTATATCAAAAATATAAATCTTAAAAAATTGTATTAATATATATTAATGTCATGCAATAAAATTTAAGAAAACTTACTTTTTTAAGAATAATTTCACGAAGAAGGGTAAACTAATTCATTCATTGCAAATCAAATATTCAACCTTTTTTAAAATAAAATCTTTATCCATGCACCACTGTAAAACATGCATTTTACCCTTTCACTCTAAATCATTCTTTTAAGACATAATCAGTAGGACAATTAAATAATCCCTCTGAAGCTTTCAGTTATCACAAAAAATTTTGATTTGAAAAAACAAAACAAAAAAAAAGTTAAAATGAAAAAAGAATGATGTAATGTATTTTTAAAATATTGTCTACTATTTTTCAAAAATCATGTGCCACTTTAGACGAATTGCAATCAATAAAGAAAACATGCTACTTGCATTCCCAAAAGAATAGCTATCAGGGTTACCAAAAACTTATTTGTCAGTTTAAAATTGTTACACACCTGTAAATCATCAGTTGCTTTTGGGTACCAATTACTTCAATTTAACCAGATTGTTATGTTACTTCAATTTAACCAGATTACTTTCATTCTTGTTTCAATATCCTGAAATAAATATTGAAATTTTATTAGCTGTTTATATTCACATTTTTCTTCTTTCAAGTGACAGGTTTAAAGGTTTGACAACTCTCATGCTATAGAATATTTTCATTGATTTTATTGAGAAATATTAGATGTGTTCATTCTAGATTTTAAAATAAGGCATGTTGCATACATTAGGGGAAAGAAAGGTATGTCTCATAAAATAAGCATCACTTGGATTAGAAACAGCATTAACACTTAAGAATAAAAAGGTAATTTGTATTTACTGATTAATGAAAAGTATTTTATGGATAATTTTTAATGTGATATCTGGTGTTTGGACCTATTTGTATTCAATATCTATTTTTTTTTATTTGTATTCAATATCTTTTGTTTCATTCATACTTTTGTAATATGTCTTTAGTTTATATGTATGTAAAATAATTCTTATGCTATTCCCACACTATCAACTCAGTTTTTATCTGTTGTGTTAGCAACATCCTTGTTGTTTTGGAACAAACTGGGTTTGGTGGGAGACGCCATCAGTGGTAGTGTCAATTCGCTTGTTTGCCACACAGATTAGCTGCTGGCAGTCGTTAAAATAAATTTATAGTTTGTTGAAAGTTTTCTATCTTTTTACACACGACTATCTGGGTTTACATTATTTGGATATTGAAGATGTACAAGTATGAAATGTTTAATTTGGTATGAACTTTAAGGCATATTATTTTAATTTGAAGGCAACTCATTCTGCCTAGTGCTTAAAAAATGAACCCTTTTTTTTATATGTATCATGATGAATGAAAACTTTGCCATTTTGAATTGTCATTTTTGTCCCAATTTTTTATTTTTATTTTATAACTAAAAATGATAGAATTTTTATGAATACTTCTGGTCCTGTTAATGTAATTTTAAACAGAGAAGGTTGCATTAGAGTAATTACTAATTGTTGTGAATTTAATTATTCAACATTATTATTATGCAATAAGGTGAGAGTATTGCTAGTATGAAAATATATTGTATTGTTTTATGAAATTTTTAAAGTACTCATGATGGTGAAATATCTATATTGTAAGATATTTTAAATGAGAGATTAATATTATGCAGAGAATTCATTACTATGAGTATGTTACCTGTTTTATAATTTAATATTTTTCGTTGGTCCAACTGTCAAAAAACATGTGAATCTTATTTTAATGACTATGCTCAAGAAGCAACAAATGGAAAATTTTCCTCTTTCATCCAACTTGCTTATTTTTGTAACTTGTCATGCAAGATACATAACATAAAAGTATTGGTGTATGTCTGTCTGTATGTGTGTGTGTGTGTGTGTGTATATATATGTGTATATATATATATATATATACACACATATATATATATATATATATTTAAAACAGATGTCAATTTTTATTTGAATGCATTTTTTAATCATATTTTTTCATTTTCTTTAATGTCAGGGAATTTTATTGTGTGGAAGAAATCAATGGAGATTAAGGTCTGTTTTTAAATCATGGTCAGAATTTTTTTTATAATTTTTAACAAAAAAAAAAAATAATAATAATAATAATGGCCTTTTTCTATATAAATCACAGTTATTTATATATAAATGTTTTGATTTTGGATGTTTTCCAGTCATGTGAGAAAATGGAATGCTGTATGAATATGAAAATGTACTCTTGGCTTCTTTTTTTATGTAGACCAATTTGTTCCAGTCCTTTGAGTATTCAGTTTATAAAGAACTGTATAAGATATTTTTTAGATCATTAAACATTTAAAGTGTTAAATTTAACTGAAGTAAAAGCATACACACATCTTTTATCTATTTTTTATAATAATAGATACCAACATTTTAAGAGAAACTTAAAAGTTATTATATAATGAATCATATAGCTTACACAAAAAATCAACTTTGGAATACAAAGAAAATGTCTCTACGCCTAACTAATTTAAATAAATGGGGAATCATTTTGTAAAAATGTATTGTTACATTTTTGAGAGAGTTTTTATTATTTATTTAAAATTTTAAACACATTTTATATGATTATTATAATAAATTTATGAATTATCTTTTTGCAGATAATGTGGGGTGCATGTGGCTTGGTTCTTGCTGGGAATGTAGTTGTCTTTCTAACCATTCTGGGATTCTTTGTAGCTTTTGATAATGATGATGTAGATTACAGTTTGTGGTGACTCAGAATGGCAGCATTTTTTGTAAAAAACGAAAAAAATGTAAAAAGTATTAAAACTGTAGAACTATTTGGCTTTTTCAATATCTCTTTTCCTTTGTAACAAATTTACAACTTGTGTTGCTTTCATTCCATTGTATTTACAATTCATTAACCATGTCATTGTTTTGATAAACATATTAAATACTTAGCAAGAAGATAAGGTTTTCATTTTTTTATGTTTTGACAGATAGTTTTAGAGACTGTGGGTTCTTAAAATATTGGAAATTTCTAATTTTTATGGAATTTATGGTTAATTAATTGTTGTCATTTCAATTTTTTTAACCTAAACTTTTTTTTATTTAAATTATCAGAAATATATGTTTATTGTATTTACTATTTTGAAAATTACATGTTTAAAAAATTATTGGATATTAATTATTCCTCATTTAAAATTTACATTGAAAATACTGTTTATTTATTAAGCTCTTAAAACATGCATTTGTAAACATATTCTAAAATGCATTTGTTTACTCTTTACAGAATAACATAAAAGATATATCTTAAAATTTTCTAGGAAGCTTAGAATTTTCATACCATTTTTGAATATTTATTTAGGAAAATTTATTAAAAAAAATTGGTCAATTTATTGTTAAATTTTAAATATTGGTGAAATTAATGTGTATGTATTTTCTAATGAGAATATATATACACAGGTTGAGTTTTTCTCTTAACTGTAAGTTTTAGTTATGAGCTGAAATAAGAATTAAAAGAATATTTACATTATTATATTGAAAATTTTTTAAAATTATGTGCCAAAATTTTAAACCAAAAGTTCAAATCTTCTTTTTTTTAGCTTTTCGACTTTTTTTTTAAATATAAGAATTACATGAGAAAAATTTTACTGTCTCTGATGAAAATTTTGACTAATTAATTTTATACCAATTTTCGATGTACATTTTCTGAATTATGTTAATTTGTTATAACTTAAAATCTATTGAAAATTATGTCCTTGATGAAACATGATATTATTGACTATGTTCTTTTATATTTTTAAGAATGCTCTATATGTATTTGTACCACAGTCTTTCTCTCAGTTATTATAAAGTTTTAGTGACTATTTTGTTATTGTTAGTTGTGGAAAGAAATTGCTTTATTTGAACTAATGGAAATAGTTGTTGTATGAAATAATCATTTATTTTAATTGTAAAGCAAAAGTCTTCCTGTTTAATGTTATGTTTTGTTAAAATCATCATCATTAAAAGCTTAAAAATCACCATAAATTTAATGTACAATAGAATATTGTTATATCTACCATTACAGAAGAGTACAAATGGTTTGTTAATAGTGGTTTGTTTTTTCTGTAGAGATTGATACAGTTCGTAGATCGGGAGAATGATATAAGTTCTTTTAGGTGCCTGTTTGATGTGCATTTATTCTGAATATTTAGAGAAAAAAAATTTTCATCTATAAAGAAGGTGAAAATATGTAAACATTTTAATCAATTATTTTCAGTAATGTGTTATATTGTTTATTTTTTTTAGCTTTGAAAACATTCTAATATAATTTAGTTATTTTTATTTTTTGCTGTATTTCTTATGAAAATGTTAGAAATTTTAAGTTATTCAAACTCAACCTATTTGTATTAATTGTGATGTTCAGAAACAGTGGCATTTCAGAGTACTTTTTTTTTTTTTTTTTTTTTTTTACTATATTTTTGAAAGAGTAAAGACTGTAAAAAAATTATTATTTGCATTTAGGGAAAGTTTCCTGTTTAAAAATAGGAGGACAGAAAATCATTATAAGTCAAAGAATTGCATCACTTTATTTTATAGAGCAACTATAACTGTTGTGTATTTAATGCTCATCATCATTGCCAAGAGAATCATTGTGAGGTTTTCAAAAATTCTGTGTATAAAGTTAAAAATAATTTGGATTTGTTTTCTATTCTTATTGTGTGAATCATTTTTGTGTGCATTTGTCTTATGTTATAGTAGTTTTATGCTTTTTATAATAAGTTTTTTTAGATGTTTTTGCTTAAAATAATTGTTGTATTTTAAGTACATATATTATTTGAGTTTTGATAATATTAAATACTAATAAATAAAAATGATTTTACTGATGATTTTTATTTCAGTAGTTATATTTAGAGTTTATGTTGAAATGGATTATTTCTGCTGCAATTTTTTGAACAACAAACAAAATATTATGAAAGTATGAATTTATATCTAACTTTTGAAAGAACTTTTAAACATGTTATAATTAAAATGTATGGTTCAGTTATTTCATCAAATACTTCACTAGTTTATGAAATAACCAATGAAATCATTTTTAAGTTTGAAGTTCATCTAGTTTTAAATAAATTATATACAATTCGGATTTGAAATAAAATACAATTTTACTTAACAGCATTCAAAATTTTGTTTATAAAGGTAAAAATACATACATTGAAGTATCCTTGACAATAAAGGATTCAAAAATTATAATTACATTATTATAATACAAGAGCACAGCTTTTTTTTTTTATTATTGTCATGCTGATTTTTGTGTGTGTGAACATTTTTTAAAAATCAGTGTCAAGGTGTCATTACTTTGAAATAAAATATTAGATATAAGTGTAAAAAATATAATGATTTATCTTAATTCTTTTTTGTATTCAGCATTTATTTAATCATTATAAACAAATAAAAATTATTTTATTTTTGAAAGGTAATCTTCTAAATTTATGTCAATAGGCTAAAAAATTTTCTGTTAATACAGGAAAATTGGTTTTTTATTTCTCATTTTGTTGGAATATAGTTCATTATTCTATAAAATAGCTTCTTAAACCATGAAGCTTAAAATTTATTCTACTCATTAATTGATAATCTGTTATGTAATGAAAAAAGGGATTTTATACTTCTGTCTACAGTAACACATTTGTTTTACACCTCTCTATATTTTATTTAAATATAATATTGATATATCTATTCATTTATTTAGTTATAATAACAAGGTGATCACACAATAATTCTAACATTTGTAAGAAAATATGGTGAACTTTTTTTTTAAAAATATTGCTAAGTTTCTTAATGTTACCAAGTTTCCTTTTTCTTACCAAATATGTGCTTCTTTCTCATGCAAAAAAAGGAGATATGTCTAATTCAAGATATCCTAAAAAATTTCCCTGATTTTGAAGTGTTAGTGCTAAAAATAATTGCAAATTTGAATTTTTTCAAAAAATTTCTAATATTTCCACAGTAGATGGTAGTGGAACAATTATTTTTCTAGAATATAGGCAGTCGTTGATTTTTTTATGCCTTTTTTGTACATAACTTGCACTGTGTTTCAAAAATAGATATTTATTGGTATGTATTGTATTATCATTGTAAAGACTTAAACTATTAAGAATATAAGCAAACCTGTCTTGCAATATGGCATTTTTTTTTACCATCTTGGCAGAATACTATCTCAATGCAGATCATACATTTAATATATAAAAAGTAATGGGGGGGGGGGGCGAGAAACATTGCACCTGAATTCTTTTTACAGTTCAACAGTTTTCTTCATTAATTGTATCTTCATAAATTTATAAAGAGAATGCACCAGAAATAATATTAATGGATGAAGTGTTGCTTATTTAAATACAAGTTTTAAAAATTCAGCAGAGACAATTTTTTTTTCTTTGATTTTGTACATTTCAAATTTGTACTCATCTTTGAAACCGTTTGTGTATGGTACTTGAGGACCAGCCGTTTCCTATGAATTCAGTCTTATTTAAATTTATTGTTTTATCTTTGATTTTTTTTTTTTTTTTTGCTTTACATTAATTGTCAGTTTAAAAGAATATCCAAATTTAGCGTTTTGTGTTGTATTTTATCATTTCAGTAACAAGTAGAGTGTGTTACAGTCTGATTCTTAGTTCTTACTTTTCATTACCAACTATTTTCTTTTGGAAGGTTTGTCGAGGCTCAAGTTTGAAGCAGCATGTTAAGAATTAGACGAGTGGCTCTCATTTTCATCAATTAAACCCTTAGTTATAATTGTTTTTCTGATATACCCCTACGTAATTATTTGGTTATAAAGTATCCCCCCCCCTCCACTAAAAAAATGACAGCTCAATAACTTTTGCAGTTATTATTGCAGCAACATACAATTAGTATCAATGTATGAGGTTCAAATTAAATTTTTATCATGCGAATGGAATAATCAATTAAATAACTAATGAGCTTCTAAAAACTTTCTCATGAGGGAACTTATATATATATATATCAGAGGCATAGTAACAGGGGAGATATGATAGGTGTAATTCCGCATAAGGATTTCTGCATACTGAAATTTTGAAACAAAATTTTTTATACTGATTCTGTGACCCATGTGGTGACCAGGTATGATAGAATACTCCCACTGTAGCTCATGGATGTCATAAGAGGAGACTTAAAATGGTTGCATAGCATCTGGGGTAATAGCCAGGCACCCTGCCCATGGGGATTACATCAGGGGACCTCAGGGACTTGCCTTCTTTAGGTTTGTTTGGGCATCATGACCCCGAGGCACCCTAGGGATCTTTTTTTTTTTCCCTATGGGGTTTACTGTCTTTGGTAAACATGGGTGACGCACCCCCGGGTTACTCTAGAAATCCATCTGTTTTCAACATCCCTTCTTGTCAACAAATTTTGGTCTTTTCAATTTTTTCACACTTCCAGACCACAGTTAAATCTTGTTGGCACAACTTAGCCACATCTGGCTCTTGCGTCAATAATCTTCACTTTCACTCACTCAAACCGATTCTTTTTATTTCTTCAAGCAAAATTAATATTCGAAATCCCATACTCCTTATAAATATTCTTTTAATCTTGGAAAATAAGCGATGAAATTCTGAGGAATGAGTTGAAGAGGGAGAAATTCCACCCCAATGAAAAATTTCTCACTTCACCCTTGAAATATTATCGTTGCAAAATTATGCGAGAAGTGTCCAAATAACTTATGTTTTAAAATTAATTCGAATCCAAAGATTAGTCGACCGCAGTAGCCTAGTGGTCATTCATGGCTTCGGATTCGTGGCCGGTGGTTTTCGTTCAGTCGCGGGTTCGATGCTTGGCTGCCAAAGACCCGCCGTGTAGCCGGGGCTGATGCACGTTAAATCTGTCGGGGTCCAAAGTCCTCCCGTAGGCGTGGTGTGGAAGTTAGGAGAGAGGGATGCCAGCTCTGGTGTCGTCCTCATCACTTGACCGAGGCTCAAAATTACGAGATCCGTCGCCAATATAGCTCTCGCGTTGCTTCTAGTGCGACGTTAATAAAAACTAAACCAGTGATTAGTCCTGTAGATATTCAAAGAAAACAGTTAGAACCTCCCGCCTAAGTTCCAAGAGATTCGTTGAATAGGTCATTAACCTAAAAGCGGAGTTCTAAAATCTGACTGCAAGGATACCCCTAGTGACTCATGGGGTTTACTGTTTTTGGTAAACACGAGGGATGCACCTCCAGAATACCCTAGTAATCCTTCTCAATTTTCGATTCTCTCTTTCTTATCAACCAATCTTGTCCTTTTTTTTCCAGTCTAGACTACAATTTAAATGTTTGGCGCAACATTGCCAGATTTGGTCCTCGAACATTAAATCTAAACTTTAGCACACTCACTCTCTCTGACTACAAGGAAATGGGGTTCTAAATTTGATTGCGAGGACCAGGATGTCATCGTAAACTGCATAAAGTAAGGGAGTCATCCCGTGCTTACGCAATACTAGACTGCTTATGCAACACTAGATTTTGCGTGCTTAGGTAATACTAGTTAGGGGAGAGGGCTACCAGCTCAGGTGTCGTCCTCGTCACTAGACCGAGGCTCAAAATTACGAGGTCGGTCGCCAATAGCCTTTGTGTTTCTTCTAGTGCGACGTTAACAAAACCAAACCTAAGCAATACTAGACTGTATTGGGTAAACAATTCAGATTTTGTTTCGTAACACTGCGATATAAGTGGATTGGCAATTAGATATAAACTGATGCTCTGCAATTTCTATTCATAATTGTTGACCTGGAATATTTCTTGGAGGACATCGCATAAATTATGGGTTTCGGGACACAAGGAATCAGATTATCTAAAAAATTTGATGACAATTTTTTTTCTTAACTGCATTCTATTCTTCAGTTATTTTTATAGTATTTGTTAAATTTGGGTGAAAAAAATATCGTACATACACATACAAATCGTTTGGTGTAAAAAGCACAGAATAGTGTTTTTTTTTAAATCTAGTGTTCCTAAGTTTTTTTTTTTTTTTTTTTTTTTTGTCGTCAAATGTTTGAGACACTCGTTTAACATAAGTATACCCCTTTATAAAGCCGGAAACATCGAAACAAAATCTTATGAAATTTTAAAATTTGAGTTTTTTTTTTCAATACAAGAAATCAGATACGTGAAAAAAATTGTCATCGATAGTGAGAAAATTCTTCATTAGGAGCAAATTGTCAATTTACTAATTTACATAATTTAGATTCTCTTGAGTCATTAACATTAGTATCGATTTTGTCCAGCTGCTATGAAAATTGCTAAGCGCCTCCCTCATCCATTCTTTTTATTTTGTGAGTTTTGTAATCCCCAAACGCTGTGCTTGAGCAGCGACAGATTTAACGTGCATTAGCCCCGGCTACACGGCGGGTCTTCTGTGGTACAAGGCTCGAACCCTCGACTTGACGAGCCGACCGTTTGCGAGTCTGACCTCTACGCTATTGCGGCCACTAAAAATCAGAATAACAGCTGGTTTTTCTTTAATGATATTTATAAAAGCTGATTATTTCTGGTATTCTGCAGAAGTAATATTGACGATGAATTCTCGGTATAAATAGAAACTTTGAAGTTATGAGAGACTGCCCACAATACTGGGTCGGCCTGGAAAATTTAATTATAAAAGCTAAGTTTCAACATGTAGACACTATTTAGGACACCCCGTTGGGAGACACACACGCCGAATCCAGTTTTGGATCCAATCCTTAATCCGTCGGTGTAAATCTCCCACTCCTAGAGCTCCGAAATTGTTTTTGTCGAGTCTTGACTTCCAGTCACGATGCCACTACAGACCTGCTGTGTAGCAGGGCTGATGTTCTTTAAATCTGTTGTGACTCCAAGTCCACACGTAAGTATGGTGTGGAAGTTTGGAGAGGGAGGAACTAGCTCAATGTCGTCTTCACTACTTAACCGAGGCTCATAATTACGATACCTGTCGTCAATAATTGTTTTGTAGCTACTAAGTTCGACGATAATCAATAATCCATGCTTATGGCTTTCATTTTTAAAACATTTTGGCCGCGCGTGAATCCAGCAAAACTATTGATTAATGCAGAATGGGTTGATGGTTGACCAGTCCTAAAATAATCAAATTTAAATAGAATTCTAACATCGAACATTTGAACTAAGGCAGGGAATTTTTTTTAAAAAAAATTCAACATCATTATAGATAATGCAAAAGATTCCGAGAATGGTTCAAAAAGAATCTGTATTTGAAGACGACGTTGCTAATGCAAATTGATGTTGCCATTGTGTGCATCCATCTGTTAAATGGCTCCAAATCTGGAACACATTCTGTTAACTTGCGTGAATTATACTTTCTATAGAAATGACCTCTGGAACAACTCCAAATCGATTTCCGACGCACTGTCAACTTCAGTCAATTTTTGGAGAAAGCAGTGTCGAATAAAAGGATGTTTCGAGCTTTTTTTTTTTTCAGAGGATGAAATACTTTAAAAAAATTTATTTATCAGAGAAAAAAAATTAAAAAAGGGATATATCCCTCATAAATCAATTAATCGACGACGCCACCCCTTTAAAGACGCTCGGGAAGAATTAGAAGTACCAAAATTTTCCCTCGTTAATTCTATTCGTCAATAGACAAACCATGCCAATTTTCATTATCGCCCTTCCTCAAAAATCAGAAAATTTTCAAAGTCACCAAGTTATGTTATCTAACACAAAAGAAGAATCTAATCGCAGCATTTATGTAACACAATGTTACAGATGTAAGAAATTTAATCTTAGTTCATCTAATTACCATTTACATGCTCGTTGCTTCAAATGTGGACAAAGCCATCAAACTTCTGAATGCAGCATAAAAGAAAGAAAACAAATACTTTGAATTCGAGAAACAAGATCGCAAAAGGAGAAAATAGACGCTCCGATAGATAATTTTAACAATTGAAGGAAATGAAATTCAGGATTGCACTTAAAATTGCTCATTCCCGCCTTATACTCGTAACGTGGACGCGGTAGCCTAGTAGTCATAGTCGCAGATTTGCGGACGGCATTTCTTCGAGTCATAGATTCGAGTCCTGATGCCACTAAAGAGGCGCCATATAATAAGGCTGATGCACGTTTAATTTGTCGATAGGTCCTCCTATTAGCGTGGTGTAGAAGTTAGGAAGGAGGGGGGCAAGTGTAGGTCCCGTAAAAAGACCGAGGGGTTCAAAATGCGAGGTTTGTCGCTATAGCCCTTGTATTGCTTCTTTGTGCGACGTTAATAAACAATCATTAACCTACTCCATAATTCCCCGTTTCTCAAATTTTATGAAATTAAAAAAATTTCCTACTGATCTTTGAATAAATTTTTCATAGAATAGAAATATTAGAGCAGCCATGATTTGAAAATTTTGAATCGCATGAGCTCTAAAGAAGCTAATCTACTTTGATCTAAAGAAGATCTAATCGAAAAGATTTTGTGTCTATTTGTGGGGCGTCAAAATAGGAGATAATAACCTTTTTTTTTTTTTTAATGAACTTCCCATTTCATCAATCAATTTGATTTGGAAGTCATTTGCTGCCGAATCAAAATTTGATTGCTTCCGCATTGAGGTGTCATCTTCATTTTGTTACGCATTGTCACCGCCGATGAGACCTGGATTCGTAAGACACCGGTCACCAATTAACATTCAAAACAACAGTCTGATCCCGGTGAATCCACTTAAAAAAAAGACGGAGATCGTCTCATCGGCCGGAAAAATTATGACTATTATTTTTCGGATGTGACGGTCGTCATATTTATGTATGTCTTAGAAAAAGGAAAAACGCGCGCTCTAGGACAATACTACAGCAAAATACCCCCTTCTATTTTCTCATTTCGACTGCTAACTGGTACATATCTTGCCGACAAGGGCATAGTGAGAAAATTTTCATGGGCTGGAGGGTTTCCCCCTTCGATTCTTATCTCAAAATTAATTCCAAGTTCCATTATTTATTTTCTAGGTGAAAAGAATATTTATATGGAATACTTGATTTTGAATATTAATTTTCCTACAAAAATAAAATTAAAAAAATTCAATATAAAAAAGTTTCAGTTTTAAAATTTCAGCATACAGCAGTCCTTATATGAGAAGGAGATATGAGAAATCCCCCTCCTCTCCTTCGCTACACCACTGCTTGTAGATGATTTTTTTTTTTTGTTTCCATTCTTTTTTTTTAACTCTAGTTCTAAGTGAACTTCCTAAGCTATTTATTTGAAGATAATAGAATATCATCGTTTCTTTGGTACGCTAAATATAAAGAACACTCATATTCTAATTAGAAATGTAGCTTCTATTTTAATCCATGTCTTTGTGGTATTATTGTGTTCGGTGTTTTTGTAGAAAGTCAGAGACTATGTCATTGGAAAGCTAGATATTATTTCAGTTGATATTTTCATTCTAAAGAGTCTGGATCTATTTTTTCCCTCCAGTATTTTGATGCGAGTATTTTGGGTACTGTTTCGCAGTAATTTTGTATCGAAGGCTTGTGAAGTAATTGGTCTTCCTTTTTTGAAATCTTAACTATTCGTATATTCCTCCAAAATCATTCGCGTATGCGTATGTGTACGTGTATCACATTTTTAGAGAAGGTCACGATAACCTAGTGGTCATGGTATTGGACTCGCGGCCGGCGGTTTTCGACGAGTCGTAAGTTCAATCCTTGATGCCACAAAAGAGCAGCCGTAGAGCTGGGATGATACGTGTTAAATTTCTCGTGGACCAAAGTCCTCCCATTGGCGTGGTGTAGAAGTTCGGATAGAGGGGGCTAGCTCAGGTGTCGTCCTCGTCACTTGACCGAGGTTCAAGTTTTGAGGTCCGTCACCGATAGTCCTGGTGTTGCTTCTAGTGCGACGTTAATAAAATAAACCAACACATTTTTAGAGCTGCCGAACTAAATAACAGATTTATATGGTTCTGATTGGGTTAAATACATATGTCTCTAAGAAAATCGAATGCTTATTTTCTTTCAACAAACAACTTATAAGTTTATACTACGTTATAAAATGTTTTTTTAAATCTTTAAAACAAATTTTGATGCTTCTGTCGTGGATTTTTCTTGTCATTTAATTTACATGTGCAAAAATACGAAAAATATTTCAATATAAATATCGGATTATAAAGCGCATGTGTGACTCGCAGTGGAAACAAACAGATAAAAAAACATAAAAAGTTTATAAAATATAGAATTTTTAAATTGTGCAGGTTTTAATTGATTGATTGTTTAATAACGTCGCACTCTGAAGCTATGCGAGGCTACTGGTATCGAACCTCATAATTTTGATTGATGAGGACGACACTTGAGTTGGCACCTCACTCTCCACTCTATCATTTCATGCCAATGGGAAGAGCCACTCAGGGGTTATTGTTTTAGGTGGGGCGTTTTGGCGTACCCGATTACTTTTTAATTTCTTACCATTTGCTTCAATTTTAATTACATTTTGCTTTAATATATTCAATTTAATAATTTGTCGTTTCCTTTAATTTTAATATCGGAAAAGTTTACTATTGTCCACTTCTCGATATGTCATAGTTTGCTTTAATTCTCACATTTAATTGTGTAATTTAATAATAATTATATAAAAGAAGCACATCTTGGGGGGCTAAATCTGTTCTTTGTAAAACTTTGCATCGAATTTTTTTACTTATTTTATATTGGTTTTATTTAATTCTGGGCATTGTTCAACATGTTGTTTGACATCTTGAAAGTACTTTAAATATTTTAGACATATGAATGTTTAAAATAGTTTAGGAGAATTGGAATTTTATGAACATTTTTTAATATAACTGATTACTATTAAAAACATACCAAATTAAATACAAATATTTTAAGACATAAGCAATACAATACATAAACAATTTTTTGGGGAAACATATCACTTTATAATCAGTAACAGTAAAATATTTAAGTCAGTATTAAATATAAACATGATTTAAAAGCAAATATAAACTTATTCAAACATATATTAAAAACAAGAACTAATGTGCAAAGTATAATGATAAAGAATGTTTCATACGGTCAAAATGTCAATGTCTTAAACTTCAGAATTGAACAGATGAAACGTTTATTCAATTTATATGCAAATGTCTTTCTGAAAAAATTAGAAGATGAATTGCAAGAAATTCTAATCCTCAAAATCAGTACTGAATATGAAATAATTATTTTTGTCCTGCTTAGTCATTGATTTAAAAATATGCCTTTAGTTCTTTACTTTATATTGATTATTATTAAATGATACATATTAAATAACTAAATTATTTTCTTTCAAATATCTTTATTCTGGGACTTATATTAACTAGAACAAATTAAACGACTTTTTTGTTGTTTTCAATAAATGACGAGTGTCTCTAGGTTTATTAATGATTCTCTATTCAATTAAATTACTTAATATATATGATTTATTCTTGATTAATAATGAAGATAATCTTTTTAATTATTTTTAAGCTACACAATTATTTGAATTACCCTTACTTTCAATCTACTTCGTTCTATTAAATTTTTTATTGTTCATGTTTAACTCAAGTATAAAAGTTTTACAATCTCTTCGAAGAAAAATTCTAATACATGCATAAAAATTTTTAATAATTAACGTTACTTAAATTCATTTTACATTATAGGTTTATTAGCACAGAACCAGAACTTCATAAGTTTTGAAAATAGTTAATTCAATAAAAATAAAACCAGAAAGAAAACTTCTAAGACAGATATTTAAAAAAAAAACCTTAAAAGATAAAACTAAGATGTTTTTAAAAGAATTTTGACGGTTTCTATACAATGGATATTTATTTCTATATGGAAAAAAAAAAAAAAAAGAAGTATCCTATCTTCAAATTCTAAAAGGAAGTATGAAAGCGCTCTCTCAAGTGGAAAAAAAATTCTTTTTTGAGATTTTCATCACAATTTTAATTAAAATCGTCTCCTTCCATACGGTTTCTTGACTGAGAGACAATTAGCATATTTTCCTAGCCCAAAAACGTGTTTCGAAACGACGTTTTCTTTCAAGTTGATTCGATTGAACTTTTTTGAAGTATTTGCAATGTTCTTTTTCAAGAATTGATTTCAAAATGTGTTATTTTGAATCATTATTACGCTAAGCATACTTTTTTTTCTATTTTAATCTCCTGTTCATTTTGCATTCCGGTTTTGTAACTCCACTAGCATAACGTATTAATAAAAAGGACTGTAATTAAAATGATACGATATTAAAGATATTTTGTTCTGATTTTTAAAATAGTTTAAATCTACAAAGGTAGTTTAAATCATTTGTAAAAATAAGCAGATATTTTTTTAAATGTTATTTAAGGAAAAAAGGATGATACAAAATTTTACATCTCATAATTTAGATATGGAAATTACATTTAAAAGAATTCTTCATTGTTTATTTTTGTTTTCTTTCTTAAGTTTTATCAGAATTGATTATTTTTAACTTTTTTTTTGCACCTGGTGTGATATTAAGAGTTATTATTATTATTTACAATAAGAAATTAAAGCTCAATTCGGAAAAAACGTTTTTATTACATAAGAAAAAAAAAAAAGTAACGTTTCACATTTCAGTTGCAAACAATACAAATTATGTGCAAGTGAGTGATTCTGCACCAGTAAATAAAAATAATATTAATAATAATTATTATTTCATATTGCTATTCTAAAACAGAGTATTGTAAATTGTTGAACATAGCTAACGTTTGCAGTTCAGTTCTGGGTTAGAAAATGTCACTATTAAGCATAGCTGCATATGATACGATGTACCTATAACGTTTTCTGAAGTTTTTTTTAACTTTAACCTGAGAATGAGAATGTATGTATGTATTTATTCTGTATGTATTCTGTATCAATGTACTTTTACCCTTCATTCACAGCTATAACTGAAAATTAATAAAGCAACATGTTATCACACTTTCATGATAATTATATCAAAATTTTAATTTTATAATGCAACTGATGTGATAATAAGTTCTTTCAAAAATCTTTTGATAAATGGAATGTAAGCAAGGCGTGGTGAAAAAGAAGAAAAAGAGATAATGAAAAAAAAGGAACAGAAAAGGAAAGTCTGAAATTTTGCTTAAAAATAAAATTTTAATTAAGAGTAGTTGATGTAAAATTAGAGTAACTCTCAAAAATGTTTGTAGGGAAATCCTAAGAGTTCTCAGCGAAAGCTGGATTAAATCTAGTCAATCGAAGTGAAAAATCATCGATAATTTCCCCTTTGTTTTCCATTATTAACTGAATACTTTTGCTGATCATGATTTGTCCCTAGGTTCTCTTGGAAGCTGAAGATCATTTAAATCAATTATTCTCAACCTTCTTAAAGCTGCTGTCCCCCTTGTGAAAACTCCATAATGTAGGGTGTGGGGAGGGGCTACTGAATTTAAGACGAAAAATGTTTCAATAATTTTCTTCAATAGACTTGCACGCCAAATTTGTTTGGTTTTTCTTGATACTTCTTTCCCGCAAGATTATTATAGTCTATTTGCTAAAATTAAAATGACTAATTAAAGAACATAATTAATAAAAGCTTTTTTTATTGTTGATTAGATAGTTTAAAGCAGGAAAAAATAATAATTTTTCATAAAAAAAGTAGTATCAATGAAACAATCAAATACCTATGTCAGTGGTATGATTGTGATTGATGGTTCAGAGTCAGTTTCTTAACATTCGTTTCAGAATTTTTAGTGAGATGAAGGCGCAAGTCCCCTCTTTGCACGATTATGAGTCGATTTCTATTTTTTGTTATTGGATCCGTCACGACACTGAATCCTCGTTCGATTAGGTAGGAGGAAGGGGAGTCAATAATAATTTTTTCTCGGTATGTTCAGTTCGACGCAGAAACGACTGATGTTACCTTGAAGGCAAAATTTTGTAAGACGATCACCATTCTGAAAGCTGGCTTTCAAAGTTTCATTAGTTACAAATTCAATCCATTTCTCATGAATCTCAACCTCTGCTGTCACAATATTCAAAAAAGGAATAATGACCATTGAAGAACTTTTAGAGACAAAATATCCTCGTAAACGCTAGGAAAAATCATTATGTAAAGACAAGGTGTTGACAGTAAACTTCTTTCATAGAAGGGGATTTCTCAGTTCTTATGCAGATCTGACAAGATTGAAAACTGGCTGAAATCGATGAACAGATTATATTGTGATCAAACTGACCTCATCGCTTAGAAGCAGTAAATTTATTTCAATGCATTTTGAGAATGAATCGATCATGTTAGCAGCATCGATCTTAAATTATAACAATTCGTTTCTCAGAACTACATCCTTCTCTTCTAGAAACTCAAGCACAAAATCGAAAAGATTCCAGAACCTTCTGAGGCAGGCGCCTTTGGAGAGCCAGTGTCAAAATACGTAATTTTACTTAAATTTGTTCAACAAAAAATAATTTTTTTACTGTGCTCTATCAAAACAGAGGAGATAGCTGCAGTGTTGAAGAAAAAGTCATAGTCTAAAAATATGAAACAATGATTCCACGTTGAACTGCTCAAAATTCACCTTAATTCTGCCTTGAATAATATTTTCTTAACCGAAACTACTTACCAGAAGTTAAGAAATTATGTACAAAATGACTACTGAGAGGGAACCCAAGGACTATTGGTTGCTGAATCGCTATGATGTGATGATTGTAGACAACAAAAGTAAATTCATTTATACCATTAAAGTAGGCATCTACTATACAGTATTACGTCAAGGACTCAGCTATTTCACGTACTTCATGAAGATCATTTGGGACACGGACGACGTGAAATATTAAAATTAAATATTAAAAGAACTTTAAACCAAAAACAAAAACATTACAAGTCATGGTATTGAACTGCATATCCACTTTTGTGAATCTTGCCAGAAAACACAGAAAGGTATTAAAAAGAGCATTGTTGTGCATCCTAAGATTTTTACCGAATTTAATTCCCGTTGTTAGGTAGATTTTATTGACTTTCAGTCTCAGTCAGATAGAGAATACAAATATATTATGATGTACAATGATCATCACACAAAATTTGTGATTCTTAAGTCTCTAACGTCAAAAAGAGCTGAAGAAGTAGCCTTTAACCTAGTGGAGATATTCTCGTTGCTTGGAGCGCCATCAGTCTGAAAATGGTAGGGAATTTGCCAATAATGGGGTGACCAGCTTGGAGGAGTTTTGGCCTGCACTGAAGATCGTCCATCGCCATTCACAAAGGCAGGGTAGTGTCGAAAGAGCTAATTAAGAAATCGAAAATATGCTTCGTACTCGGATGTAGGATGGCAAATCTGACCGCTGGAGTGAAGGACTGCGTTTCGTTTAATTTATGAAAAATAGAGCTTATCGTTCTGGGATCAAAAGAACACTATACGGATCTCTTTTCGGCTGCAAATCTAACATAGTGCTTACAATGCCTTTTCTACCGGAAGATGTTTTAAAAGACATAAGTACAGAGGGATAGCTAGAATAGTAATACAAAGCGTCCAAACGATAGAAAAAAAGTGAAACTAATCAGATTATGCAAGAAAAAGAGCCTGTTGAAAGAAAAACATGGATGAGATATAATCGAAAATAGATTAAACCAACGTGATGAAGACATGTTTACCGAAGATATTTCTGTTTCTGATACCTGTTGTGTGTATTTAAAGAAAACGAGTGATGCACTTGCATGTAAAAAGTGTCGTCAAAAAATTCATACCTACTGTGGCCATGCTAGTAAAGATGATGAAATTAATATTTTGTGCACCTTTTGTTTCAAAACTGAAAATGCTATTGAAAGTAAAATATGCTTTGAAATTAATCTGGAAATACAAGGTTGGCGCCCCCCGGCCCCGAAAAAAAAGAATAATAATGAATTCGGAAAATTTTTGATTCCTTGCTTCTTTGGGAACTACTATGCGAGTTCCTATTCCTGGCGTCGACTAGGGGCAAGGTGATTCGCGCAATATATTGGCCTTGTAATGTGTGTGTCAGAGGATGGTTGGTACCGACTTAGCACTTCTGAAGGAATTTTAAAACAAGTATATGCGAGATCACAATTTATTTTATGCTCTAAGAACTTGCCTAGAATTGGAGATATTCCTGACCATGAAATTCCTCTCCGGTCAGTTGCAATTGCTCAGTCCAGTGGAAGCGGCCAAGGATTCGTCAAATGTATATGTAAAACAAAGTGCCAAAATATGAAATGTCTTTGCGTGAAAAATGTAATGAAATGTAATTCAAAATGTCATTCAAGCCAACCATGTTGGAATAAATAGGTTAATTCCAATTTCTTATTTTTTTTATATGAAAATTTTGTTTCTCTTAACAAAAAAGGCATAATTTTTTTGTGCAACTTTCATTTTTCTTTACGTACTTTGAATAATTTTTTTAAATGCAACTCTCATTATTTTCTCAAAATGGCATTTGTATTTTTGAGGAATGCCCGTCACTTGCATAATAGCCTTATCTGAATTTTGTTTCATACTTTGCCTAAACAGCATTTGTCATTCTATAGAATGCTGAGTATTATATGTAATGCCAGGGAAAGTATGTAATGATTCTCATATTTCATACATTGCCTAAAAACGCCGGGCATTATATACAATGCCCAGGTATTCTATAGAATGGTGGCCTTTCATGCATTGCCGGTGACACAACTATTGGTTCTACTCTGTGCTATCATCTAGTGTTTAAGACATGGATCAACTCTTCAGCGCATGCATGCTTTTACTCCGTGGTGGAGGAGGTCGTTTGACAGGGTTGATTCGAATCTTCGATCTGTCGGTCCGGAGAAAACTAGTCCGGTGAGATTCAATTGACTCATTAGACAACCAAGCCGTAAAGGAATTCCGGGTCGGTTATTAAGGGTTTTTTTAACTTCTGTCGTCGCTGCTGTTGAAGAGAGCCACTGCGAATTCAAGCCACTTTTAAAATTAATGTTATAACTTTTCTACTTATGAACAAAATGCAAGTCAATGGGAAAAACAAAAAAAGAATTTCTCTTGAAATAAAAAGAAACGTATAGAATTTTATTTTATAAAATTAGAAAATCCTTCCAATTTTTATTTACCATTAAAGAAAGGTTGCATGTAAATTGATAAAAAAAATTTGTAATTTAAAATCCGTTGTTCTCCAATTTTGCATATGCAGGAGAGATTAAAAAATAGTTATGTTTTCTTGTGTGTGTAGGTAGTATAACGAATCAATAAAATTATTTTATTTTAGTGTAGGATTATTTTTTGTACATTGGTGTAGATTCCATATTATTGAAGTTTTCTGGTTTTTCCCCGTAGCAAATCCAGGATTTTAAAGTGTGCATACTCTTTCGTTGATGTTTAACAGAACATTTTATATGATTCAGTTCTCGCAAATCGCAACAATAATATCTTTCACCGATTTATATTCATCCAATGGTGTTTTGTGTCCTCCAGAGGAATGTTTCTCAACCTGTCCGCGGACAGGAAAAATTTGTGAAAAAAATTCACGAACTGATAATTTTTTTTCAAACATAAAAAACTTTGTTCGGTGTTGTAGAACTACTACATAAGTTAACTGAAACATTTTGTTATCATTTACTCGCAAGGATATTCAAATGTAAAGATAAATAATTATTTTGATTATTGTATATAAGTATATAAACATTTGAGAAAAATCACAGAAAGTTATATGAAAATAATCACAAAACCATTGTGAATAAAAACAGAACAAAAAATCAGTCTTCCGATTGCCACAAAATTAAATATCTATAATTTTTGTTTATTTGGTACATAAAGCTAATGAGAAGATTACTGCTTCTCTTCTTCTATTAAAATTTCAATGTGGGTTCTAAATTAGTCAATCTAAGTCGGAGAGGTGAAGCAACCGCAAGTCGATTTCTAACTTCATTCTTTATTACCATCGTAGATGAAAATCTCGCTTGATACAAATATGCTGCGGGATAGGGAACGGGTAACAAAGGGACTAACAATTTCACTGCTTTCTCGTTCAGAGATGAATATTCCTTTTTCATTTTGATCCTAAATTTATTTAAAGACATTGTTGAAAAACTAGTTTTTGACAAAGTATCTGAAATAACCTCGAAGAGGGACTCATATTCTCTGTTACTTAAATTTAATTCAATACTGTTATTATTACCGCAATTTATATGTAGCTCGTGCGTTTCTTGTGATGGGTTAGAGAGATTTCCTTCCCTTTGGAGTGTTTCTTTCTCCCTCTGCGGTGTTGTAAGCTTTGATTGATTGTTTATTAACGTCGCACTGAGAAACTATTGGTGACGGACCTCGTTGTTCTGAATCTTGGTCAAGTGACGAAGACGACACCTGAACTGGCACCTCCCTCTCCAAACTTCAACACCGCGCCAACTGGAGGACTTGGAACCTCGAACAGATTTAACGTGCAGCTACACGACGCGCCTTTAATGGCATCAGGACTCAAACTTGCGTCTTGATGAAAATAACTCCGGCCGCGAGTCCGGAAATATAACCACTAGTCTACCGTGGCCACGCGATGTTGAAAGCAAACATCTCTTTCTTTACAAAGCACCCTCTACAGACGGGCGATAACACAATGAAGTTAATTTTTCTACATTTTCTTGTGACTTCGTTACAATAGATTATTAAGCTCTTCCCTTTTTTTAAAATGAAAATAATAAATTATATTAACCTGCTATTTTTCTTTTTACAAACTTGAAAATGAAATCTAACACTAAAATGTGAATATTAAAATAGACAGTTTGATTTGTTTGGAAAAGGAATTTTGGCCACTTTTAAAGTAAATGGTTCAAATGTGTTCACTTTTTTTTTTTTTTTAAATTTCTAAACAAATTATTTGTCTTGTATCCCAAACTTTTGTTCTGATTTGGAAATAGTCGAAACCGGTAGGAGTATGAAGTCACAACTAATTTTTTTTTCATCGCTCCGTTTTAATTATCTCCATTGAACCGTGACTACGTTGAAATATAACCTGTTTTAAAATTCTGAAGGTCAAGAAATATGTGAGGCACCGGCCAACACCTCCTAAATACAAAGCAGTCTTCGTATACTTTCTCGGTATACAGATATCCAAAGGAGAAATTCACTTTACTTTTTTGACACACGAAAGTTTCTATTTACTTATATGGTCGTAACGACACCACTACATTTCTCGACACAAAATAGCGATCGCGGGTTCTTTTCTGGTGTCGTTTAATTACGAGCATTCATCTCTTAATCATTTTTTATTACATTACGAAACTTTACAAGTATGAAACACACAAAAAACATATAAAGAAAACATAGAACGGACTTTAGTCCTTCAGCGAGCTTAACCAACACCTCCTAAATACTGGAAGGCCTCGGCGCTGATTTGTGACGTCACAAATAGTGGGGTAACATTGTTTACTATCATATCCACGCCTACGGAACTCTTCCGATGCATTTTTACATATTTTCTTCTATTTCTCATTATTAAACTAAACATTCATATACAGCAAATAAAAAATATCAGTAAATTAATCAAAAAAAAGTGATTCATGCGCATAGAGCATTTAAGAATAAATATAATATATTTTTTAAATAATAATCGCAAGTATGTGATCATCAATGTATTATTTACTTCAGACGTATTGCAACGAACATAAACATTAACTACATTGCAACAAATAAGAATCTTTTATATTTTTATTGTTCTTAGGAGAACAAAAAGTAAAATAAAAATAATTAATGTCCTATATTTTATAGTAAGTTTATACACAAAACTATGCTAATTTCCTTATGATTATTTTCTTAGTTTTATTCAGAATGGTTACAAAAAGAGAAATAAAATTAGAAACAGTTTTCAAAACAAGAAATGCAACACAAATTTAAAAAACAATAACTTTATTAGTATCGCACACAATAACAAAACAAAAAATTACCATTCAACAAATTTTAAAAAATATTTTTATGTAAGTCATACATATATTATTATAGATGCATACATGAAAATAAATATATATAGGTTAAAAATGGGTCCATACATAATAATAAAGCAATTTATTTAGCTAACAAAGAATGCAGTTTTCTTTTATTTGTTTCAACTTTTTTTAATATTATTCCCCCCTACATTATTTAACATTAGAAATAGTTTTCAAAACAAATAATGCAATACAAATTTAAAAACAATAAATTTATTGGAATCATACACAATCACAAGAAAATACAGTTAAATAAATTTTAAAAAAATATTTTTAGGTATATCATACATATATATTTATAGATAAATACATACGTAACATAAACTTAACGATAAAATCAGTTTTCTCCATGAATTATTTAAATCTCAATTTTAATTTAAATTTCTAATTTTTCTCACAAATTCAACATGAAACTTTATTTTAAATTCCTCTCAATTCAATAAACAAAACGCAGTTCTGGACTGGAAAAAAGCCGAAGCCTTGTCAAAAAGTGTGCTCCTAGATATGGAGATTAAGCGCCGAAAGGCTCAAGTGCTCCAGTATCATTTTGTCAATCATAAATACATGAAAATAAATATATATACATTAAAAATGGGTTCATATGTAAAAATAAAGCAATTAGCTAATAAAGTATGTATTTTACTTTTCTTTCTTTCAACTTTTTTAATATCATTTCCCCCTACAGTAGTTATTTAATAATGCATTTGTAGAAGTGTGGATACTATGCTTTAAAGCTAGCTCAGAAGCATGATCATTGTAACAAAGTTCATCACATAAAAAAAATTAATTTGAATTTATCAAGCTAATCGATATTTCTGAGGCAATTTGACGTTGATTATTTTGTGTAAGAAACATATTTTCATAATCTTTTGAAAGAAGTTTCTGAACTGTTAAATAGTGCTGCTGTGACAACATCTGAGGTAGGGCACAATAAACTTCCTCTGTCTATGGTACGTATTAAATCATAATAAGAATTTAGTTCAAAAGTTTGAGAATAAGTGATTTAGACCAAAGGACACATTTTAGCTGTTTAAGTGCTGCTCTTTCACAAACATCAGCTAAATATGTTAAAACTGGTAGATAAGGCTCAGCATAGCAAAAATGTTTTTCAGATAGTGTTATATTAAAATCAGGTAATATTGAAGACTCTAAATGACGTTCATTGCACGAATATTCTAAAGCAGGGCTTCTTAAACTTTTGTCATTCACGACCCCATTTATGATTGCGAGTTTCTTGACGACCCCATACAAAACTTGACGACCCCATACATGAATCATTGTTTAGCTGCAGGTTGCACGTGTGTACGCGCGCGCATTCCTCCCTTTGATTGAGTGTGATATTTAGAGGTGGCGGTCAGAGTGGGAAGTCAGCGGCGCGCAGTTTATTCAACATGTATGATACCGACAAACGCACTAACAATGTATAGCCACAGTATAGCGATCGTAGCGATCGTTTACTGCTGTCGGTGGAGATAGCTCAAAACCTTCAACAAATGCGCGTGTCTAGACGCTGCAAGTCCACTGCATTCCGCCAACTCTAGTGATGTTATAAAATGGTATATATAAATATTTGACATTAAAATCTCTCGCGACCGCAGAATTTTGCTACGCGACCCCATTTGGGGTCGCGACCCATAGTTTAAGAAGCCCTGTTCTAAAGCAATATCTTTTAACTTGAGATGTCCATAAGTGTTCGAAATTAAAATTAGAGGTAAAAAATTTTGCATTCTTTGTTTACAGCTTCCGCTTCATAAATCTATCGAATTGATATTAAATATTGAGAACCTGAAAGTGTCCTATATTTCCCAAAATGACTTTCGAATGCATCTGTTTGGATTTTCCCGGGAAGAAAATACTGAAATTTTAATTCATTTATACAATATTTTGACATTTCAAGTAAAGCATATGCTGTATGAATAAAAGCAAGATGTGTTTCTTTAAATAGAATTCCAGTAGTACAATTTTTTTTCCTTCCTCGAATCTAACGATAACAAAATTTTGTATAAGAATTCACATCCTTTGTTATTTGATGATAAAGTAATCGGTTGTTGATGAGAATCAAGCAAATGCCGTCCCTTTAAAGGTGTTTTAACATTAACAATTTTCCACCATGTACAAATCAAAGAAATAAAATTTGATGTTGTTTCATAACTACTTGGTTATGTTGCTCTCCTAACTGCTGAAGCCTCTGAAAAACAAAGTTATTAACTATTTTGAGCACAAGTTTCACAATTTGTTTTTCAAGATTTGAAGGACATAAAGCCTTTAAAGTTAAACAAATTTAACTAACTTATTACTTTCTATGTCATTCTTAAGTGTAGAGAAATTTGCTTCTAATAATGGAAACTTATCATGATCTTGAATATCTGGAAAGTAAAAACATTGCCCTGCATTTTTTTGATCAATCCAATTGTTACGGATATATTTAAATGTATGTATTGAAACAATAACAAAAAATAAAGAATTAGAATGGTCAAAAGGCTGTGGATATACAATGCTAAATTTGGGAGGAACAGAAAAGTTGGACATTACTTTTCGATTCATAGAATAATTGTCAGAAACTACGCCTATAACTTTGAATCACATACCATCAAGTTTCATGATAGTTTTCTTAACAACAGCAAAAAGTTTCTTTCCATCGATTTTTTTGATCGGCATTATATGAACTACTTCTTTAAAAGAAGAAAGAAAACTGAATTATGAAAACATATGCTGAAGTAGCGGCTTGTTCACTGTTATATGCCGTCCCAAGAATATTACACCCCTTAAAATCTAAATAAGGTTTTAAATGAATTTCATCAAGCAGTTTTATTCTTTTCGTTATGACTGTCGCTACAAATAAAAACCGACTGAATGGAATGAACAACTGAGAGCATCTGCTACCTAAAGCCCTAATCCCCATAAAAGGTCATAAATTATCCTTCGAGCTTCTAAGAAGCAAGAAGAGAGAAAAAAGTAAACCGAAACCAAGTGCACCCTTTAAATCATGTCATTATATTTAAAAAGCCGCGCCGCAACACGTGCTTTTAACAATTACTTCCCCCCCCTCTGATAGCCAGAAGTGAAATCTAACCCCATGTTACCAAGGTCAACACTCCAAATAACCTATCTATATAGACTTCGTGGTATCGTAATACCATATAGTAACATTAAAAAAATCAAATAAAACGTTCTCTTCAAGCGTATTTCTATTGATACGTTGCGCCGTAGAAGACACTCACGGAACGTATTCAAATGTAATGCGCTGGGAGCGAACGGGTTAAGGCAGTTGACATGAAAAAAAAAAAGAAGTAAGTTTATTTTCAATTGGCATATTTTTACTAGACATTTTTTGTCCCATTAACAATGCTTGTTTTTGGCCCATTTTTACACACATAAAATTTTATTTCAGTCACAAAATATTTATTTGATAAACAAAATGCTTCTGTCCTTATAGATAAACAAAAATAAATTATCTATTTTTATTTAAGGAACTGATATGAAGAAAATGAAGCGAATATATTTTCAAATGTTGTATAGAACTACCAATTGTTGAAGTTATTTGTCAACTTTTAAAATTAAGAAAGTATTGCAATTTCCATTAATAGAATTAAGTTAAATAACTTACCTTTGAATAATTTGAATTGGTACTGCACACTTGTAGACCATAATTCTTTCTTTTAAAACTTAGTTTAATGATGTTCAAAAACAGAATCGACAAAAGGTTAAACAGGATATGAAAATCTTTAAAAAAAAAATGTAGTTTATAAAAGCAGCAAAACGACGACGGTTAGTGAAAGGCGAATCCTTATCTAATTGACGTTCAAGCCGGTTGATTATCCCTAATCTGTGTGACGTCACAAGCATCTCTCATTTCAGCATCGAGGTCTTCTAGTATTTAGGAGGTGTTGGCTTAAGGCTCATCAAGACGTGTTACTCCTTCGGGAGTTACATCGTTTCTGCCATAGGCGCAGACAAACTCTGCATAACTAGAGGGTGCCAGTGTATCACGCTAAGATTGAAAAAATGAACTGAATTGCGAAATATGCCATAGTAGGATTCATAATACGTCACTATGTACTTTAGAAAAAAAGAACTCAGAAACTAACGAAGAGAGAGAGATAAGGAAAAAAAGAAAAGAAACCGAAAATCATTTGCTGACAGCTAATTTTTCAACAGATGTTTTATGCGGTTTACGGAAAATGCAGGATAAAAATAAAACTTGTTTTGATCCCTTAATCACTATTCAAATAGAATGCGATAATAAAACATTAACTGCTATTAAGATACTGCAACCCAATTATCCATAATTAAAACCAGTATGGTACCTGAACACTATCAGAATCCGAGCGGAAAAGTTATTTTAAAATCTGCTTTTGGGCATAAGTTCATTGCGCCATTAATAAATGTGAATTTAGTACTTATAAGTTCTGCGTCTAATATTGTATATACACCTGTTACAATCATGTGTGCAATGATAGATAATTTAGTGTATGATGCTTTATTAAGTTAGAGTGCTTATAATGATGTGATTGCAACTAAAAATTATTTTGAAAATAATGTAAATATTCTTAGTGTTGATGAAATTCAATTATCTCATATATATAAGTACATTTCTGTCAATCCTGTTGAGAATACAATAGTTAATATAAACCCTAATTCTATTCAAGATAGTACGATACCTGTGCACAGGGCCATTGATTCTGTAAATAATTTAACTAGTGCTGATATGGACAGCGGTAATGTCAACAATGATTTAGTTTCGGATTCAAATAAATTTCAATTTGAACAAGAAAATAAGGAAAGTGTATCCAAATGTTGGTAAGATACCAAAAATTCTTCAAATGGTTTTATGATTCAGAATAAGTTCCTATATCATAAAGATAAGATTTTAGATGAATCCGTCTGCCAGTTAGCTGTTCCTTGTGAGCGCAGAGAACAGTTGTTAGAACTCGCACATTCCAGTGTATGGGGTGGGCACCTGCGGAAAAAGAAAACTTTAAAATGGTTAAGATGCTCATTTTTCTCGTGAAAAAGGGTGTGCAAAATTTTTGCGACACTTCTGTTTCATGCCAGTTACAAGCCAAAAAGAAGCCATCTGATAAAATTCCCATAACTCCTGTAACCCGGCCGAATGAACCTTTCCAAATTATAAATGTTGATGTAATAGGCCTCATTGAACCTAGTAGTAAGGGGTACAAGTTTATACTATGTGCAATAAATCAGTGTACCCGATGGCCTGAAGTCATCTGTCTAAAGAATGTAACAGCAAAATCGACTTGCGATGCATTGTTACAAATATTTTCAAGAACTGTTATACCAAGAGGGGGAAGGTATCGTTAAGATTTAAATATTACTAAGGAGTAATCGAAATATCAGGATAAAATTTGTTCTGCTTATTAATTGATCCGTCTGTTCACAATGTTGTACATTATAGACATTAGTATTGATTTGTTTGGTTTCTGGAAGGCATCGATTCAAGGAACCCGAAGTATTGGAGAAAAGATAAGAATTCAAACAATTGAATTCTACACACAATGATGACCTTCGAAAGGTCAAGAAACTCTGAATGAAATGTATATGACTATGGGGAGAGAATTATCACGAATAATAAATAAAAATTAATTTCCTATTTCTCGATTATTTTTTAGTGATTCTAAAACTTTACGATACCACTGGGTAATAATTAAACCGCTAAGATACAGAAGGATACTTCAATCTACGGCTTCCTGAAACCAAGCGAATAGACATTAATAACTGTAATTTGCAATATTATATATTTAAAAATCGATTATAATGCGGAACAAATTTTATTCTTATATCTCGGCTATTTCTTAGTAATAATTAAACTTTTCGATACTCCCACATTATTCGGCATTCCAGATTTCTTTCTCTTCCAGTAATTCAGTGTTTTTACACAGACAAGCCTTACATTTGTTATTTTATGCCTCCTACAGCAATGGAATAGAGAGACTATCAATACTAATAGCAAATGTTTCTTTTTGTAATTTTAGTTATTTCGTATGTTTAGTATTTTATTCGCTTGTATTGTATTGAATTTTATACAATAATGCATAACTTTTGTTTTTTAAATGCTTTACTTTTAGTGATTTTCTTAGTAATCCGTCTGTGCTATGGTCTGATATCTTCGTATTATTATCGAGAGAGTACTGTATATGAAATATATTAGTTGGCACGAGTGAAATTTTACATCGATGTATGAATGTATGAAAACCACGGAAGGGGTATATTTTCAAACAAAAAAAATTAAAAAGCTCAAATAAAACTTCAAGAGAGGAGGAGGGCTTGTTCGAAAACGGGAGCGATTTCTTGTGATCTTCTCTAGATTTTTACTCGTCAACAAAATATTTAAAATTAAAAAGGTGGCAGAAATAATTTGTTGTTTAATTTGTTTTTCTTTTTTCTTTGAAAGCTCTCATCTTTCAGCCATTTTGATTTCGTAAACGTATTGTTAATCCAATGGAATTTCTATTTTTCTCCTTAAACCTATACCCATTTTCTCCTCAAACCTCTGTTATCTATTCGAATGTAATAAAATTCAACCGAGAGAACGATAAAAAAATAGTGAAGACTTCTGTTGAATTACATTTTCTGGCTAATTTTTGAAAATACGAGTATTTTAAAATATTTTTTTTAATGAATATCCACAAACGATGATAAAAAAAAAAAACGTAAAAATATTTTTTTAAATCGGAAGAAAATTGTAATTCTGCAGAAATATTCATTACTTTTTG
>BMAW01016453.1:0-41165 GCA_019974015.1 Nephila pilipes
TTGTTCGTTCACGGTTTTTTTTTTTTTTTTTTTGTGTTGATTTCTTAGCGTGTTGCAAGTTGCGTAGGCTGTATACATAACCCTTCTCCTCAACAGAAATGTTACATACCTGTATAAATGTACAGGATTCAGGTGTGCATTTTATAATTGATATTCAATAGACACATATTTTTATTACATTTTAATATACACTACTTTCATTATTTTAAAAAAACTCTCCTACTCTTTTGCTCATAAGATAAGTCTTGATTAATTTACGGGCGATAATTACTTAATTATAGCCAATAATTAGCAATATACTGTATAAACTCGGCGAAATTTGTTAACTCTTCTTTATGGTCTTTTGTAGCCAAATGATATTTCAGAATGGATATAAAATAAATAATTTCAAAAGACGCACATAATATATATAATGTAAATTGTTATAATATTTGAAACAATTACATTTTAGTTGCCTCAACACCTCTTTTGAATACTTAGATGCAATATTAATCCGTGGGCTTGTTATTAAACCCTGTATGTGTGTCAAAATGTTTATTCGAAAAAGATAAAGAATATTGACGATTTCTTCTGGGAGATTTTTTCTCTTTCGAAAGTTATTTTACATTTAATTCGTTCAGAAATCATCCGATCTTTAGAAAATATTTCAAAATCATAATCTTTAGAAAATATTTCCAAATCCTTAAAAACTCATAGAGAAAAATATCTATCGAAAAATAGAATATTTTTTTATTTTCCTCCTTTCAGTGCACTAAATTGCTTTCAAATGAAATAAAGTAGTTTGAATTTGAGAGGTAATAAATAACTTCACACACAGAAATTTTTTTGTGTGTGTGTAACAATTCAAAGATGTCTACTAGTAAAAGTGGCCACGGTAGCCTGATGGTCATCGCTTTACAGATTCGTATTTTAGCGGTTTTCGTTCAGTCACGGAGTTTCGACCTTGGCCGCAAAGACCTGGTGTAGCCGGGCTGATGAATGTAAATCTGTGTCGCGACCCAAGGAGTCACTCCCGTTGGAGTGTTGTGGAAGTTGGGAGAGGGTGCCATCTCAGGTGTCGTCCTCGTCACTTGACCGTGTTCCGTGCGAATCCGCCGCCAATGGCTCAGCACTGCTTTTCAATGCGACGTTAATAATCAGTCACAATCATATCTCTACACGAGGTCCACTAAACATGATCAAATATGCTCGTAACTTTGAACCGCATTTCTTCACCAGAAATCAACTTATGTGATTTGGCTCCCCCTCTCCGCTATGCCAGCGTGAAGACTTTGAGCCTTGTAGGTGGCTCATATTTTACAATGAACAAATGACACAAACATGTAACGAAGTTTTCTACAGGGAATTGCATTCGGAAAAAAAGCATTACTTTCTCAGGATTACGTCTTTTAGACACGTGTATTTGTATTATAATGAAAAGCTTAATCAAAACTCTTGGTAGAATTCAATATAATGTTTCAGTCTATCAGCTGTTTAAATTCGTCAGAGTGATGCTTATCCTGCAAAATTATAGCATCCTCGCAACTCTACTGAATTGATCTGAATGTAAAATGTATTTTCAGACTGCAGAAAGCATAAGATTTCTACCTAGCTAGTTCTCTTATATAAATAAGCATTTTTAGTGTTTTGAACTATGCGCAAAAAAACCTAATCTGTTCAGTAAAATTGATATTAAATATGTTTGAAAATGGAAAGAAAAATTTCTTTGGACTCCTTCGTTATTTGTTCTGATTAGTACATACTTATTGCTTTCAAATAAATTTAACAGTTAAAATCTGAGAAGTAAATTAAAAATTCAGTAGGTTTAACACTATTCTCTCACAAATTCAAAATGGCTGATTCACAAATCCTTATATTTTTTGGAGTTTATTTCAACTTGGAGTGAATAATAATAATTCTTCAATTGCAACGATATAAATTCATATGCGAATCCTTAAGAAATTACAAAAATGAATCTTTTTATATTGATATATGGATCTAAAGTTTGTTTGATGAATTTTTAAGGGATATATAGAGCAACAAAGGCTATTATCCCATTATCCTAGATTCTCAAGTTCTTTTCGAAGATAAATAGAATATATTTGGGTAAGCAGAAAGTTGAATTGTTGCATGCTTCTCCCGGAAAGAATGCTTAATGAAAAAGTTTTCTTACAGACGATCTCGAAGCAAGGTGGTCAACGCAGTCGCATTAAGGCGATTTTGACACAAGCTGGCACATATTGACAACTGCCAAGATTTTTTGTTTTCGTTTGATTATTCATTCTTTAATTCAAAATATTTGATATATGGGATTCTTAAGATATATAAATACCATTCAATACACAACGGTGTTTAAAATGAAAATTTTTTTTCTTAGTATTGCATGTCTTACTTTCAATAAAATTATACACACAATCCTTGAAACATACACACTATAAACAAGATGGATGGAAATTTAAATATAACTCTCTTAAGTGAGAGCCAAATATTATTTTATTTACGTTTAACATTCGATACACAATCGAGTAAGCAAAGAAAAACAAAAATGTTAATGTGATCATATTTCTTAAAATCTATTTTGGGGTTTAGTGTTACTGTTAGGTGTCGATAAAGTTTTAAATGTTTATGAATTCAGACACGAACAGATAGCAAAAAGCTTTTTCTGGAATAAGATTTTAAATTCAAAAGATCAATAGATTTCTATGTTATTTGCTTTTACAATAAAATTACTTCCGAAATATAAACACACGTGTTGGCATTCTCATCCTAACCAATAATGTTTTTACTTTAAATTACTATTTGAGATGTATGAATATAAATTGAAACATAAAAGCATTTCGAGTGTCTTGAATTTGAATTTAATCAGCATAATGCTCTGGAACATTGAAAATGTTGAACTGAGTGAAAGAAATAATCCTAACAAACTTTCGAATCTCTCAGGAACTTTCTAAGAAATTTTTAATAAATTTCCGAGTTTAATGCAGTCTCCTAGAAAGTTGAAATTTTTTGCAGAAAGTGAAAGAACTAACTCTTAGGAACTTTCGCAGCAACAAAACTTTTTTTGAGAGGGGGGGCGAGTTTTTTTTTTTTTTTTTTTTTTTTTATTTCTTTTTCTCTTTCTCAAAGTAATCAGCTGGAATGTCGAAAATTTTGCAGAAAGTGAGTTCCAGAGAACAGCACCAGGGAGGTTAGCTAGGTATAGCAACCAACGCTTAGAACGATGGTGGATACTGTGGAAGTAATTTAATATTATTATTGAAGAAAAAAAAATAATCCGAAAACCAATTTAAATACTGAAATTATCGACAACCATTGTTGGAGATAACTTGAAATAATGAGTCATGAGATTCGCATTTTCGAATAAAACTCTTAGTTTACATATTTGTGCTATTTACTTTATTACAAAAAAAACTCTATACCACATGTAATGTTCTAGAAAAAATTGAAAATGTTTCTTCCGTCGTATTCAACAGTGTAAAATGCTGTTGTTAATAAGTACAGTTCCCTTTTAGCAGTGCAAATAATTACCTATTTTAGTTCCGTTGGGAGCCGTTGCTACGGGAAATATAACCCCAGAGAATTTTGTTTCAATGATAAGTAGAGCAATCGACCGGAAAGTTTTAGTTTTTTGTTTCAGAATTAACCAGATGTATCTTTTCATTACATCATTTAAATCTCAAATAAAAATTTAAGCTCACAAATCAATGTATTTATAAATTGCATATTTTCTGTTATGTAAAGTTACCATAAATTATCTTTTACGACTTAACACTAATAATTTTAAAATGGTACTAGATAATAACAAATGGCTTTCAGCATACGACAAGATAGCTCCTAAAGTTTTATTTATTTACTCATACATGGGCCGCGGTAGCCTAGGGGTCAAGGTCGTGGACTAGGGACAGGCGGTTTTCGTTCAGTCGCGGGTTCGATCCTTGGCCGCCAAAGACCCACCGTGTAGCCGGGGCTGATGCACGTTAAATCTGTTCGGGGTCCAAAGTCCTCCCGTTGGCGTGGTGTGGATTTTAGGAGGGGGGGTGCCAGCTCAGGTGTCGTCCTCGTCACTTGACCGAGGTTCAAAATTACGAGGTCCGTCGCCAATAGCCCTCGTGTTGCTTCTAGTGCGACGTTAATAAAAAAAAACTAAACTAATTTACTCATACATATTGATATGTAAACCCCTAGAGAACCGACAGCGTCCTATCGGAACTCAATTTCTCTCCATTGCGCTCCGGCAACTGCACAGTAACGTTTTCAAACGCATTAAGAAGACGTGTCTTCGAGCCCTGTAGTCTGTAACCGTGTTTCGGTCCAACTGATCCTTTACGAAACCCCACAGGAAGCAGTCTAGTGAAGTGAATGCATTTGTACACGTTGCGACGGTGGAATTATTCGCGACTTTCTCTTCACTAACCTCGGGGGCTTCTATCGTGTATAATTGATAGGAATTACAATTTCTTCCCAACCCAAATGAAACGAGATTAGGCAAATTAGTTGAAGGTAAGAAGTGAAGTGATTTTATATATTGATATACAATTAATGAAAAAGGAGGAGAAAGGTAGAGTTTAAGGATTGGCAGCCCATAGCATTGTTACTGAGCTTATAGATATTCATTTAGTTCAGAGCATTGAACTGAATTCTACTAACATAGCATTAATCTACAGGGTTAGTATCAAAGATAGTACAGAAATTAACAACGAGGGGATTGGTAAGAGATTTCATATTTCAATCATAAATAAGAATTGTGAGTTAGGGTGGAACTCTAGAGAGAACAACCTTGGATATTCTGCATTGATAATAAATGATTTCACTTGTTTAGTCTCATGTTTTCTCAATTAGCGTATTGTCACTTTGGTTTTGTATATTAAATTGAGATGTGGCACGAGAGCCGAATGATGACGAACAATTCACTGTGGATTTTCTGAAATGCAGATGGAGAGAAATTGTATACAGACTGGACGTGGTTCGTGCCACTAGGGATTTACACATCGGCATGTACGAGTTCGAAGATAAATATTTTTATGAGTACTTTGTCAAATGCTGAAAATCTTTTGCTATTATCTAGTACCATTTTAAATATAAAAGTCTAAAGTTGTAAAGATAATTATGGACACCCTATACATATTCTTTTCGTGGTAGGGTAGTGGTTAGCATGTCTATCTGCGAGCCCTGACGTACCCAGGTTCGATTCCAGTGGTTTCGGTTTGGGTATATGGTTAAGAATCGAATCAGCCCTTCATTCCTGAGGAGTTGATAAATGAGTAGGAAGTTTGCTTGAGAAGTTAAGGGTTCCAGAAACATGCAGAGGAAAAGAAAATACCGAATTTGAGGCTTTTCTTTCTGTGACATTTTTACTTAAAAATGATTCATAGAACTCGGAAATTTTGTGCGCCTAATAATGGTATTTAAATCATTTTATTAAACTACAAGACATTTTTTAATCAAAACTGTTTTTTTTCTCCCTTTGAGTTGAAAATGGACATGATTTTTCAGATATATTTGCGCAATATTTTCCATATAATATTCCATAAATATACAAAATATTTTACTCCTCATATGGAAAACAATGTGCGAAATATAGTGAGCTAACGTTTTAATCACATTACTGTATATTTTCTTTAAAAACATTACAGAGCTTTATAATTAAGAAAAAAATTTTTTCTTTTTTTCGTATAAAAATTATTTCTTAAAACTTGGGTATTAATTAAAGAAAAAATATTTTAAGTTCACTATATACATAAGTATATGTTATAGAAGCATAAAAAAAATTTTAAAACCCTTTTATATAACAGTTTTCTTTAAAATGGTACCTAAGCGAACATATATCTCACGAATCACGTCCATTTTCAACTGAGAGGGGGGAAAAACCTTTTCACAAAAAAAAAATACTTTTACAGTGCTACAGAATGATTAAAATATTATTATTAGGCCCACGCTACAAAAAAAATCGAAGCTCTATTAATAATTTGTAAAGATGTATATCACAAAAATAAGGAGTCTCAGATATGATATTCCAGAATTCCTCGCATGCCCTGGTACCCTTAAGTGGAGGATCCAGAGTCGAACTAGCCACTCTGCTGGACACTAGCCAGTAATTAGTACACCATGCTCAAATGCTACAGAAACAGTGATGTGCATTGCCAAATGACTTTAGACTTTAACTTAGCTATACATACTTTTCTCTTCGTTTTGAAGTTATTCCTTAATTTGTCCAGAATTCATTATAATATTCCTGAACGCTGATGGATGTGTTTCTCTGACAAAATATTTTCTGTCTGGATCCCATTTCCTAACCTCTCACGTGAAGAAAGTCTTAATAAGCTTGTTCTAAATGAGAAGAAACAAATTTTAAGACTTCCAGTTGCTACACAATAGTTCTTAAATTTACTCGGAAAAGGTTACATTGATTCTATTTTTTCCCCAAGTTCATTTCAATTTAAAAGATGAGTTAATTTACAAGAGCGAATAAAGTACGATTGTCGTATTTTAAAGCAAGGTTATATCGCACAATAAGCAATTAATTTGTATTCTTCGCTTTTCTCTCTCTCTCTCTCTCTCTTTAAATGTTTTAAGGTGTTATTTCTTAAAATCTGCCATATTATTCTGTTAATATCCTTTTCGTGTTATTTTCTTCGGTTCTTGGAGTTTTAAAAAAGTAGTTTTCGCATAATGTTTTACGCTCGACACAACAAAGAATTATTTTCTGGGGGAAAAAATCTTAACACTTTATGTTCACTTCAAAATAATCGCTATTACAGAATGAGAGTCGTTCCGAGTAACAGCGTTTCTTTTTCCTTTTTTTTTCAAAAATATATTTAAAAGTCTAATTTCGTCTATTTGCCGCAATCAAAAAGTTAACTGCATAGATGTCAGCGAAGGCGTTTTGGTGTACGAAAATGACACAAATTCTTGTGTGAATAGTATTAAAGTGATGATGACGTACATGCAAACATTCCAATGAATGAAAGTTATTTGACGATTGAATTGTATTTTTAAATTCTGATACGGACTTATCTGACGGAAAAAAGATAAAATATTCATTTATTATGCAAGTTTTCGTACTTTTCTGTTAACTAGGTGCACATTTCGCCGACATTAGATTTTTCAGAACCGTGATGGTTCAGCAAATCAGTGATATAAATACTTCTGAAAACGAAACAAGTCATTTTCATAAAATAAACCATCATCTCATTTGAAATTAATTTCCTTATAAACTCTTAGTAAACGTAATTTAAAGAGCTAAAAACGAGCTATATTTGGTGATAAATCGCTTTCGCATGGCTATGGGAAAAGTGCCTTTTTCTTCGAACTATCGGATCCTCAAATAAACCAACCTCCATAATTTAGTTAAGAAAAGTTCCAAAACATACCAGCTGATACACGGAAATGTACGGTAAGTAGAAATATTTGGATTTTTTTTTTTTTTTTAAATGTTCTTTCGCTTTTTACTCGTAAAACACATTCAAACTACTTATTTTTACAAAATTGTATTTTATCTTTTAAATTTATATGCTTAGTCGAAAAAGGTGCGTGATATTTATTCAAATAAACGAATCATAAAATGATATGAGTAAAATAATGATTATATGTAATATTATACCATATTACTAATGTGTCATATTATATGCACCAATTACATGCAATAAGTTTTTTATTTCGTTAATATTTGCAAAAAAATTATATGTACTATATGAACATGTAATCTGTGTGTATTATGTAATGAATCGTTTTATTCCCAATAAAGAACCAATATCGTTGAAGAACTGTGAGATGGGAATTTTTTTTTAATGCTAATTTCTTCAATATGCTCTTATTAAATATTAAAATAAGTTTTTACAAAAAATTAAGCTTCTATTTTAGATGTCTAAAAATAATTATTTATTTTTTCAGCTACAAAATTACGGGATTTGGAATGTGACAAATATGTCTTGGAAATAATATAATACAATAATAAAAACTGAAATTTTAAACAAACCGTTAATAAATTTAAATGAACCGTTAAAAAAAAGTACGTATTCGCAAGAAAACAATTTATGCTTCTTTAACTAATTTAAGGATTCGATTGAGTTGAGTTATTGTAACATATCATAATATGTCTTTTCTTTTTATTATTTATATTACATTATGTTTCCATTACTTTTTAGGATAATGATCGTTTAGATTTACAGTTCTTCGTATAGTCTTCTCCAAAACATTTAAAGAAATATTTGCTCTCGAATTTATCATAAAAAAGGGACGAAACATTATTTACACAATATTATTTTACTATGAAGTAATATTACGGAATGTTTACGCACACATATGAATACATCAAATGAAAACGTAATACGTAGAAGTTAAATATTTTTTAAAAAAAAACTTCGGAATTGGAATAAATTTATTGTGTGCTTTCTTTCTCACTAGAAATTCAAAAATATTATTATATTATTTTTGTGCTTCATTTTCCATAATGGAAGTCGTTAACTTATGTTAAGAGAAATACTATGTGCATCTATTTACAATTTACAAAACTTGTACATCTTTTTTAAACCATGGTTCATTTACAAGTCGCTGTAAATGGTATTTGAAAGAAGTATGAGATTTAATGCAGTAATTAAAAATATATGTGTTTAATTAAATTTTTTTTCCAAAAACGAAATACAGAATCTATGACAGTCAATTATTGTGCATCCCTTTTAAAAAAAATAATTTTTGAATGATGAATTTCAATGAGGAATATTCCCTCGAAATACAACAGTTTTTATCAGAAAAAGTAAATTAAATTTTAACTCATTTCAATGCGTTAAGAAAAAACAAATTTTAATTTTTTTGGAAATTTTGTTTTCTTTGAACTGACACTAAAATTCCGGTTCCCCTTCTGCAAAATTTTTTCAAAGTTTACACTTTTCGGTAACGATTCCTCATCAGAATTAAATTGGAGAAATCTCCATTAATTATTTTTCTTTTTATAATCTTTCCTTTTCTTTTATTTATATTGCACTCTGTTTCTAAAATTCTTTTTTAGAATGATAATCTTTTAGATTTACAGCTCTTAATAAAGTCCACCAAAGCATTTAAATAAATAACTGTTCTCGAATTTATTGTAAAAAGGTTGAAAAATCATTCGCACAATAATATTTTACATTGAAATATTATTATGGAATGTTTATTTACGCATATGAATACAGCGAATGAAAACAAAATTTACCAGTGGTTAAAAAATTTTAAAAAATTCTTCAAAATTTGAATAAATTTATTATGTTTTCTCACTCACTAGGAATTCAAAATATTATTATAGTAGTTTCGAGCTTCATTTTCCGTAACCGAAACTATTAACTTATGGTAAAAGAAAAATTATGCACATACGTTTAGAATTTACAAAACGCATACATCTTTTTAAAACTACAGTTTATTTACACAAGTACATTCATTTTTACGTGCATTTACAATTAGTATTTAAAAGCAGTACGAGATTTAATGCAGTAATTCGAAGAAAAATGTATTTAAATAGCTTTTTCTGAACGGAAATAAAGATTCTGTGACAATCTATTATTGTGTTTCCCTTTTTAAAAAAAATAATTTGAATGAGGAATTTCAATGATAAATATGCCCTGAAAGTATAACAGTCTATATCAGAAGAAGTAAACCATTATTGAAGTGTATTTTTGATTTTTATTTCAATGCGTTAAGAGAGAACTTATTTCAAATCTTTTAGAAATTGTTTTCTTTTAACTGACACTGAAATTCCTGTTACCATTTTGCAAAAATCATCATGAATTGGAGAAATCTCCACTAATTACTCGATCACAATTAAAGAAAGACGAGCGAGAGAGGGTGGTCATACTCACTGGGTGATATCTGGTGTCCACCGGGTGGCTGAGGAGAGGCCACGCCGAAGCAGAGGCACCATAGCAACGACGTGGCGAGCAACGAGGCGAAAGGAGGCAACATCACAAAAAAATGGAATCTCTACTTGAGAACTCTACTCTTAGGGACGCATTTTCTGGAAAAGAGCGGGAAGAGAAAAAGAGAGAGAAAGAGTATCCTCAGGTCATTGCCGGGGGATCATCCTTGCGAGTGGCTCTGTGGGAGGACGCGCCCCTGGAACTGTGGCTTCACTGCAGCGGTGAAGCCGACTGTAGGAATGTTCCGCGCCTCGACGTCAGGGGGCGCTCCGGGAGGCGACTCGCGATTGGAAGAGCGAAAGCGAGAGTTTTTCCCATTGTTCTGGTCGGGAAAAGTGGATTATACGTGAGGAATTGTCTCGCAGAGAAGCTAATAATAATGGGATGTTTTAATTAAAGCGGATGTGGAGAATGTGGTAGCTCGTTTTAAGTGCTTTCTCCGGACGATGATCGTCGATTTCGGAAAAGAAAATGCGCATTGAAAAGAATTGTCGACTAAACGCTCGCTATAAAAAAAAATAAAAATATCTGTCGTTTTTTGCGTTCTTCAGATAATGGTAAAATATGCCGATCTCTTGTGAAAAATGGGCTGTCATTATTATTATTATTGTATTTTAATAGCACGAGATCAAAGCTCGGACAAGCTGAGTGAATCTCTTGATAGAATATTTAAACAAACAACAACGTTTCAAAGGATCGCAAGACCAGTCAAAAGATAAATAAGGGGGGGGGGGGTTTAAAGCTACTGAAATCAATCCAAATATTTTTCTAAGAAAATTATTTTAAAAGAGTTATATATATATACACGAGGTAACCGTAGTTTTTTAAGAATTACTAAGAATGAACCGAGATATCTAGATAAAGTGTGTTCTTCGTGTTAATTTATCCTTATGTATATGATATTGTAACTTACAGAGCTATTCTGAGGTTTCAGGAAACCTCAGAATGAATTAACCCACCGTATCGTAAAGTTTTCATTGCTATCCTGGGGTATCACTTGATTTGCATTAGTACTAAAATTATTAAGATAAAACTTAATTTTTATTTAGTACTCTTTAAACTTTTAATACGAGAGATGTCTTTTGGTTTTCAACTATTGCTGACAAATATCGGAAATTCACGTCATTGCTAATTATTTACAAAAAAAAAATGTGGGAGAATTCAGGCTATATACTTTTTGCTGCGTACCGTCTTTTAAGTATTAAGGCTCCCGTCTACCGTCATTTTGATATCGTGGACGCTATGTTAATCCTACGGAAGTTCGACTTTAATTCTTCCATCTTTACTATTTGATCTATTTGAATGCAATAAAGGGCATCTGAAAAAGAAAAAAACGATGAATGCTTCAGTGGAATTACTTTTTTGCTTCGATTTTTAGAAATAATTAAAAATATTTTTACTGATCGAAAAACTCGCAAACGAATCACTAAAATAAGTGTAAAAATCGGAGGAAAAAAGTAATTCCTCAGAGGCATTCATTGTGTTTTGCTCTTTAGGATACACTTTATTGCATTCAAACAGATCAAATAGTAAAGATTTAAGAGCAAAAGTCGAAATTCCATAGGATTAACATTACGTCCGCGAAATCAAAATAGAGGGTAGATGGGAGTCTTAACATTTCGCTACATAGTCACCCTACAAAGCTATACTCTTAGCTTGCTATAGCTTACTACTATTCTTAACCTTTACAATGCCGTTAATGTACAACTTTGCAGATTGGACTCTATCTTCTCCCAAAAGTACGTTACTTCAATCTATGGCTTCGTGAAACCGAACAAATCAACATGAATATTTGTAATATTATATACATAAGGAACAATAAATTTTATCCAGTTATCTCGGTTATTTCTTAATAATAATTAAACCTTAATAATATTCCCTAGTATGTGTGAATATGAAGTACATTAAGAGTACATGATTAAATAGATACGTGTAATCATAATGAACTGATACATCTGAATGTAATTTATATTAAAATAATGAATTTATTTTAAATGAAAGAGTAAAAAGTATTAACAAAGTATTTCAAAATGATTATCTACAATATATAGGATACACTAGTGTTTCATTAAAAACTTTTGTTTCAGGCTTCCTTTTATAATGTAGATTTAGAAGTGTACTTTGTAAGAACCTCTTACGTTTGGCATGAATGAATGCCGAAATTAATATGACTTTACTGCTAACAAGTTTTACTCTCATAATCCTCTTTTTGAGGAGAAAAGGGGCTTTTTTAAATGATCTCTACATTGAATGAAGTTTTCTTTGAGGAAAAAAGTTGTTATGACTTCTCTCTCGAGTTCCCCTTCAACTAACCTTTTGGTCCCTTTTATAACGTTATTTGAATAATGAAAGAATTGTGACTAACGTAAAATAATTTTAGAAAATAAGAAGTGTAGTAAATGAAGATAGTGAGACAGAGAGAGACAGAAGGAAGGGATTCATCGTTATACAACGGAAACCAAGCAATAATCAAAACGATGGGTTTCTTCTGGTGAATCTGCTCTAAAGAAGACGAGGATGATCTCATCTGCCGGAAAAGTTATGACGAAAACTTGTTGAGGAACGAAAGGCATCATGATCATGTTAGATCATGATTAGGTATCATGATGAGTTAGAGACTTGGACAGCTGTATAATGAATTATGATGCTTAGTAAAAACAAACAATTTTCAATGCTATGAACGTGGTCTCTTAGATTTTCTAAGGACTTATTGAACGACCTTTGTATTAGAATAATAACCACCAGGAAGAAGTTGCGAATTCATTGTGCACACGATATTTGAGCAAGGAATTTGTGATCCTAGGATAAGTGATCCTAGGAAAGCTGATATTTAGTTCTGATCCAACTTTTATTCTTGTAAAATAGATGTGGCCGTGGTAGCTTAGTGGTCACAGTAGAGGGTACGTGGCCGATGTTGTTTCGTCGAGTCGTGGGTTCGACACTTTGTCCTACAGTGTAGGAGGGCTGATTCTCGTTAAATCTGGTAGAGGTTCCAAAACTTACCATTGGCGTGGTGTGGAAGATTGGAGTTGGAGGTGGCGGTTCAGGTGTCGTCTGCGTCACTTGACTGAAGTTAAAAAATTCGAAGCAAATCGCCATTAGCTCTCATATTGCTTCTCGGTATGACGTTAATACAACCAAACCAAACCAAACCAAACCAAATTGACATTGGTAACCGCTTCACATTCAGTTGATTGTTTTTTGGATCATTCTAAGGATTGAACAAAAATCCAATAACTTTTTGATTCATTATTTATTGAACCTCGATAGCTCATGATCTAATTAGCAACGAGGAGTGTTATAAAGGATGTATTTTTATTCGTTTTCTGTAATAAGAGGTATAGACCAATATTTCTCATTTGGAATCACGTAAATAAATTTGAGGATCGTAGGAATGCTTTTAAGTCCATAACTATAGAGGATTATAAAAATGAAAATAGTGTTTACAAAAATTACGAGGCTAGTTTGAAAATTAATAAAAAAAACATAGCAAACTACAACCGTGAAATTTAACAAGACAAAAATCTACATTATAGTCGAATGCTGTTAACTCGCTAGTCCATTTAACTCGCGTATTTATCATGGCCCCCTCTTTATGAGATTCAAATTAATCTTTTTCTTAAAATGATATCAGGGCTTCCTGTTTCGTGCAGGACTTAGTACTTTTCCTTTTATATATTGAGGGGGAAACTTGCCATAGAATTTCAGTTTGCAACAGTAAACTTATACTCCGAAAGTGAGAAATTAAAAACACAAGAGAGAAAGAACTCACACAGCGCTTGCGCACGTAAAAAGGAGCAAAAAGAAGAGCAGGGGTAGGGTAGGAATCTTTTGAAAAAAGAGAATCTGCAAGTCCCCTGATCACATAGTGCAGACGGTGACTTTAGTGACAAAAGACAGAATATAAAAAAATCGAATAAATCATGAATCATGTTTAATTTCATTGGTGTGAGGTTTTATTTTAAACAGTTCAAATGGAAAAGACTCCAGGTTAGTTGAAGGGAAAATCACGATAGAAACCGGTGAAGCATTGTATTATATTATCGAATCTGTCTAATGTTTATAATTCAAGGAAAATGCTCTTACACACAAAATTGTTAAAATGCACAAAAAATTCACAATAGTTCAAAAAAAAAAAAAAAACAATCAGACATTGCAGTAAAAGTCTAAATTGAGAGTAAAAAAAAAATCTTAACTATAAAAAATTTTGTAAAATAAATGACCAACCTATCATAAAAACTTTTTTTAATATTTTAAATCAATAAATAGAAGTACATATTATGTATGTGCTTGCGTGTTTTACGTCAGTATATACTATAATGTGTCGCATAAAAGAAGAGAGAGCGAGAAAGAAAAACATTAAAGTAAAAGTATTTTACTGCACAAATGGTAAATAATTGTCGGACTGCAAGGAAGAAACTTTATAATTTACCTCAGGATATAATAAATGCTAAAAATTAGAATTGGAACAAAGTTCTGTTTATTAGAAATCCCCCTAACAACCATCCGATGTCGATCCTCTTTCATTCGGCACACCCTAACATTCATACCTGAATTGATGCATACAATTTTTTTTTTTTAAATTATTACGTGTATTCACCCGATTTGGATAGTAAATGATTCACCAATAATGAATGATAAAAGAGGGATGCAAATATAGGCTAGAGCTAACGGATTTGTTTATAAATTTAGAAATTTTACTAAATTTGCGTCCATATGCGTTCAACTTTTCTTTTTCTCCTAAACATTCGGTTTTTTAATCGTTTAAATGGGAAATTTATCCCGAATGTTAGGAAAATGGTTCTTTCAAGCTACCCACCTCAAACCCATGTTTAATATCCTTCATGATTTCAATCCGTAAGAGTTGAACTATGTGGTAAAAACTTACACAGGAGGTTTCGAAACTCATGGGTAAAGATTTAAGGGTTAAAAAAAAACATCTAAGCAAGTAATTATCACCATACAATGCAGAGGTTATGCGGTGGACCGCTAGACGGCGCTGTAATAGAAAGCATAATGCGCGAGTTATCTTACACATCCTTATTTCTACCGTGAGTTTTGGGAAGCAAGACTTCTGAAACTTTTAAGCATTTTCATCAGTAAATTAAGAAGGAATATTAGGCTATATCCCGAAATTCGAATCATTTAATCCTCTATAGGTCGAATTTTTTCTTAAATATAAAGAAATATGCAACGAAAAATCAACATCTATAGATCAATATATACAGAATAACAAAAAATTACCCTTTCAAACAATTTTATTATCATGAATTCACTTTGTAACTTTGAAATAACAACAGCTTATAATATCTGCATATTTCTGCGCATAGAAATGATACAAACAGTGAAATTAATTTTATTGTCAAATAATTTTAGAATTTAGGTCACAAGAAAGAGAGGTTCTTCAGGCAATCTTCTTTCAATGGGCGTTGAAAACTATTAATCGTTTGGGACACTGATTGTCATACAATTTTTAATGAATTGGTCCTGAATTTTCCTAAACTGATGACTTCTCAACTCATCGTCGTTGTCAATAGTATTTATACGTCGTCAGTTAGGCACTATCGGATGATCTTCATTTGATTCTAATAACTACTCTTCGAATCTTAATGTGTCTTATTCTTTTTTACTCTTTTATTTTTATATGATTTTTATACCCATATTTTCGGCATCTGTTACACACATACACACCGTTTCCTATGCAAATAGAAACAAAATGGTTTTGAAATGAAAACTGGGAGGAGGTGTTAGATTTACAAACCTAGGGCTGTTATGAACGGGTTAATTAACAAACTTAGGTTTTTTTAGTAAGCACTAACAGAGGTACACTCATTATCAATTGCACAAGGAGGTTACGTTGGTTTCTATCTGCAGACAACTTGATGAATCTGATGACAACTTGATGCTTTAATATTTCGGTTTGATATTGCAACCAACCATCATTAGTAATGCTATTGGTTATCTGAAAGATATTCTATGAGACGTACACGTCATTTTGTGAAATACGAAAACTGTACGACAAGATGTCGATTCATTAGTACGAGTATGTGACGTGAAAATTACACGGGCTCATAATGGGTTAAGATCTCTCCGATGCTATTATTACTCAATTAACTATGATATTGATAGTTACGTTTTTTTATGATGCTTCCAATTACTGATTGTATTCATAAATTTGTTTTATTCTTGATCTACAAAATATCGTAACCACGAATCAAAACCATTTGTCACAATTGAAGCATTTGTAACAATTTTTAACTCACCGTGTCATCAAGACTGATGTATGTTTCGGGTTCTCCTTCATAAATTACCACAACCAACTGTATTCACAGATCCGATCATCTGTTTTTCACCTTTTCTTTCGTGACTTTATATTATAAGATGTATATGTCATCTTATGAACTTCTAAAACTATTGGATAAATTGTCGATATACATTAATATGCGACCTCATAGAGGGTTAAGAAGGTTAAATCTGAATTTCGTCAGAATTAAAAAGTTGACAGTTCACTTAAATTTAACTAATTTTCGAACATTCTAGATATATATCCCGATTTCTTATTGCAAGTCGCTTCCATTGACCTGCCATACGTCATTTTCTGTAACATGATCAGTCCACTTTACATTAAAATGTGTTTATTAACGTCGCGTTGAAACGCAACACGAGGGCTATTGGCGACAGACCTCGTATTTTTAAACCTAAGTCAAGAGACGTGGACGCGACTCTTGAGCTAACACTTTCCAAACCAAGCCATGAGAGAACTTGCAGCCTCAACAGATTTAAAATGCAACAGCTCCACTAAATGGAGTGTCTTTAGAGGTGTCCAGACTCCAACCTACGACTTGATGGAAACTTCGCCGGTTGCGATCATGACCACTTGGATACAGCGGCCACACACAAATCAGAGAGCGAAGTAATCCAAAATGTTATTAGTACGTGACTATGAGAAGAAAACTCTCATTAGAACGTATTGAAATAAGACATAAAATAGTTCGGCAAACCATTTTGAAATCTAACATTCTGATTAATTCGATCTTACTTATTTTACTCATTATTCGACTTATTTTAGAGCTGGGGCTGGTAAGTTCATTACTGTTTCAATTGAAGCATTCAAGAAATCGATTTCTTTCCATTGGACGGACCAATTAATAGGCTTAATCGGTTTCTTCAATGCATTCTTCTGTTGGCGCTCGTAATTTTCGTTTACCTTAATGGAATTGAATTTCGAATACATTCCTCGTTCTCATAAAATTTAAATTACTCGGCCGGGAGTAATTTAAATTTAAATTTAATTTTTTCCCCTCCAATAAAATGCTTGCGTGTGATAAGAATTAACGTATTTTAATTATTTTTTAAAAAGAATCTGATTCTACGATATTTCCTTCCTCTCAAGGTAGTTACCAACATAAGCTTTATTTCACGAGAAACCTTTTTGTAATTATTTTGGAAAAATTCGCTTTGAATGTTCATTACGTGATATCATTCTGAATATATAAGGATTAGGAAGTGCACCAGGAACTTTTATGCACTCGAGTAGAAAATTAAGAGAATTTGCAGACTATGTCGACTTCCTGAAAAACTAATGGACAGAATTTAATGAAATTCGATATGCACATGCATTTATAACAGCAGGAATGTTTAAAATCCACGTCGTGATATCGAAGCAAAAATAAGTGTAATCTATGAATATGGTACCCTTTCATAGTCAGACAGATCACACAGCGTGATTGCACACTGGACAGGAGGCAGTTGCGGAGTCTCTGTGTAGTCTACTCCACTCATGCAACAAGGCAGGTTTTATCTCCGGTATGGTTCTCAAAAGAGCCTCCCATACATGCTGCTTAGGCGTAAGTTCATGAGTTATGGCTGGTCTATCCATGTGGGGAATCCTCATTTTTCATGCAATCGTCCTCTAGCTCAGACCTATATGGACGAGCGTTGTCGTCCATTAACGGGGATCCAGAACCGACTGCACACCTGAAAAGTCAAATGTTCGGCCCAAAGATCTCCTCTTCATACTTCATAACAATAAGGGAGCCTTTTTCAAACACATGCAAGGGTTTGTGGCCGTGTTAAATAATAAATTACCCAAGCCCTTACAACTCTTCCACCATAATGATCATTTTCCTTGATAGAAAGAAGGATATTATCGTGTCCCACACTCTATATAGATACAGATACCCCCAGAATTAGTGACTAACTCATTAGTGAATCTCAACTCATTTGTAAAAAAATAAGGTGTTTCGCTGAAGTCTGGTCCAAGATGCATGCTAAACACGCTCTCATGTGTACTGCAGTTAACGGGGTGCAAACAATGGATCTTCTCACATACGGCTCTCTTAAATGAAACCTTTGGGCAACTGTAGGACACGAAATTTGGGTTTCGGTGGCAGCATACAACTCAAGCGAGAGCTAATTAGCAGAAGCAGCCCTGTGTCTTCGAGCTGAATGTGCCAAATGACGATTCCCCTTCGTCGTTGCGGAACTTGATCAACCTTGTCCATGTCTTCTCATTATAAATCCATCAGCCTAAAACTTTTTCCACAAATTTCTAACACTGGGTGTTACATTGAGCTCTATAGCCAATTATGCTTGTGACTGGTCTGCCTCCAATAACCGGAAATTCTCCATCTCATTCCATCCTCTGTACGTTCATTGTTCTCATTTTATCTGATATACCTTACGAAATTTACCCAACTCTTGCGAGAAACGCGGTGAATGTCTTGGAGGTGTACGAGTTTATAAGAAGTGAAACAACGTGGCAGTGCAAAAACTATTTAGTTCCTTTACATGTTCCAAAGTGTTTCGAAATATTCAATACTGAACAGAACTATTAAATTATTATTTTTAATGTTATTTAGATGTTCTTTGTTAGCATAAATCTATTTAATAAAAATCCAAACTTCAAAATAAAATGTACTCTTTCTCAGCTTTCACAAATTGTTCAGTTATGGGAAATTAAATAGTATTTTTGGTAGCAATAAGTTCCGTTTGATTTATATGTCAAAGGGTTAACAACTGAGTCAAAAGAGAAATCCATTGTTATCTTGTTAGCATATATATATATATATATATATATATATATATATGTAGGATTTTCCATCCAATTATTATTAAGCAATTAATTTTATTTTTTCAATCTACTGTAAAACCAGTTCCTCCGATACTCAATAGATGTCGCCACGATTCAAGAGTCATGTGATAAGCTCATGCAGCGCCACCTATCCGAGAATAAAACTAAGTGACGCTCGTTTTCGCGCTCTCTTTTGCCGCCACTTTCTCCGCTTCTGTTTTCCTTCGCTACCCGCGTCGGAAATAAACTTCAACGCCCGAGCGCGTTCCAACGTCCATCGATAATATGGGTTAAATGAGGCAGCCATCTATTTTGCTCCGATGAACTGGTCAACTTACTTTTCATATAGTAATAAATAGTGTAAATACTTTTCATTCTTCATCATCTCTCCTAATAAATAAGTAAAGCTACTGCAAGCTTCATCCTTGAATATCATCAACAACATTACATGGAATCCGAAATTACCCCCCTAGACAACCAGCCCATTGCGTAAGAGCAAACCATCGTAGATTCGGGATGAACAATCTTCCTTCACCCCGATATACTACAAAATTTATGGGGATTTCGTCCGGGATTACTACAAAATTTATGACGGCTTCAGCAGTGATTCCTTCAAAATGTATGAGTGATCGGACCAGGATTGTGTCAAAATTAATAGGAGAGAACTACAAGAAGAAAAGAAAATTGATGCTCGCCCTGAGATCAACAAAATTTCACAGATGCTAGTGACAACGTATGCCTCTACAACAAGAATAGCCAGTGTCCATTGAAAACGTATGCCTCTACAACAAAAATAGCCAATATCCAGTGACAACGTATGCCTCTACAACAAGAATAGCCAGTGTCCAGTGACAACGTATCTACTACAAAGAAAATGTGTGCCTCATCCATTTCCACGACTAGTTTTCTACTACGACGAGTGTGTCCCGCCTACAAGTAGAACCTCAGTTTTTCTATCATCAAATGCTGCTTCGCATCAAGTATTTATTTGTGCTAGTGATAATCTAAATGTGTGTTTAGTTTAAGCTCTTTATAAATGCCGTCGATTGCTGTAAGAGCGTTGTTTTAAAATATATATAAAATCCAGCTTATATTAATGTGCAAGTTTCACCGCAAGATTCCAGGTACTGTAAAACATTTATTTTTTCGGACAATCATCTAATTCTAATGAAGTGCCATCATGTAATGTTTTTTTTAATTATAAGAAGAAATACCTGAAGAAAAAGTAAATTAAACGTATTATTTTATAAGTGCATTTTTATACATATATATTTACAAATTGTCATCTTAAGTTCAAAATCTAGGAGTGTCTTTTTTTTATTATCGTGTGTGTGAATTGATATGCCTTGATATCAAATCAGTCAGCGCTCTCACGCCAGAAACGAATAAATGCATAAGTAATTAGATTTCGAGTCACAGTTAACGTAAACATTAATCTTTCCCAGGCAACTGTGTATAATTTTTTCCCCTTTCCCATGAGATATTTTCCGTGTAGTCTAAATAACATGTCAACTGTTTGGTCTCACTGAGTCTCAATGAATGATAACTTATTACTTTTAAAAATAGGTTTGGCAGTCTAGTGAATTCCAAATCAAGCAAATTGAAAGTGTAATCTCAAAATAGATGACTTTGTTTTTTTTTTATTCTATGATTATTTTACTGTATGTCTGAATATTTTTTTTAGTTCCAATTGAATTACTTATATTCTTTCACAATGTTTAGTTTTAGTTCTATGGAAAATTTTAACTAAGGGATTTCAGATTGATATGATAAATAATTCTTTTTTTTTAAAAAAAAAAGTTGTACTTTAACAAATTATATTGCGATATTATTTATATTATTTTCACAATTTATTTCAAATATCCTTGCATTAATTATTGTGTTCGACATATATTTTAATATACATACATTTATCTAAGCAAATTAATTAAACGATATTCACCATAATAAGTGTGTTTCATTTTAAAATCACTTTTGTTGTTATTACGTAAAAACGATTAGAGTATAAATTTTCAAACTGATTGATTCTATTTAATTGTTTCTATTTAACTATTCTCATATTAATTTTAAAATGTCGTACCTCACTAAAGGACGTCGGGAAGATATATTTATCCTAGCGAAAGAATTAGATCTAAAGCCTGATTCTTCAATGACAGTTAAGAAATTAAGGGACTTAATCACTAAAGATACTGAATATGATGAGGAATTCACTAAAAATTTGTTTACGAGTATAATAGAGCAACGAAAAGAAAAAGAAGAAACATTGCGCCTTGAAACACTACGAAAAGAAAAAATTGAAGAAAAGTTGCGCCTTGAAACACTTGCCGAAGCACAACGAAAACAAGAATTTGAAGAAAAGTTGCGCCTTGAAACACTTGCCGAAACACAACGAAAACAAGAATTTGAAGAAAAGTTGCGTCTAGAAACCCTTGCTATAGAAGAGAAACGACGACAAGATCAACATGAAATTGAGCTAGAGCGATTAAAATTAGAGAATCAACTCAAATTATACTCAACGGTTGACGAAACCGACCATTCGAAATTACTAGGCAAGGAAATATCCAAATTTCTCCATAAATATGAAGTTAAAGAAGATATTAGCTTATATTTAGTCTTATTCGAACGTCAAGTGCAACGATTAACAATTTCAAAAGAACATTGGGTTTCATATCTTTTAGGACTCTTACCGTCCGAAATTTCTCACATCATCGCACGTGAACCAGAGGAGATAGCAAACAACTACGACCACGTAAAAGAACTTCTGCTAAAAAGATTTAAATTAACGCCAGAAAAGTTTCGCCAGTTATTTACAACGCATCAAAAAGTTTATAGCCACACTTGGACCGATTTTTATCACGAACTTGCAACATATTTTGATGGATGGACATCAGGGTTAAAAATCGAATCTTTTGAAGAATTAAGGAAACTGATCATCTCAGATCAAATGAGACGTAGAGCTCCTACAGACTTTAAGCAACATTTTCTAGACGAATGGACAACGATAAATTCGCCAGCCGAATTAGCAGAAAAGTTCGAAGAGTATGAAGACGTCAGGAGAACATTAAGTCAAAAGCCAGTTAATACGCATTTTAGGGGGAAACAAGATTTCAGAGCTTCAGAACAATTTCGTCAGTTTGAATCGCCACGAAAGTTCGAGCAGGGTAGATCAGGTGGGAAAGTTGCAGCAACCACTAGTTACAATCGACATCACGATGCTCAATCCGCCAGTCACAGAAGTCATGAAGGAAATCACGTAAACTCAAATCGACGGATCGAAAATCGAACTCACGGCAGAGACAGGTATTCGAATTCAAATGTTTCTAATCACGCTCAAACGAATTACTCCAGGTTTAGAAGATTCAACGATTCAGCGAAAGAGCTAAATACAAGCCAGCGGAAGAGAACTACGAATTTCACGAGAGAAACAAGCAAGCCTGCGGCAACATGTGCCACTATCAGTCAAGAAAGTCTACGCACCAAGGAAATAATGTTTGGAAACAAGAAAATTACTGCGCTTATCGACACCGGAAGTACCGTCAGTCTACTACGAGAAAATACCAGCAGAAGAATCATAGATCCTACAAAACTAGCGAAGAACAAAATTCTTTTAACAGGCATAGGTGATGCTCAAGTCACTACGATAGGATCTTTCGAACAAGAATTTCAGATGGATGAAGAAAACTATTCACTAACTTGGCATGTAGTACCTACAACAAAACTAAAGTACGAAGCAGTTATAGGTTTAGATATTTTAGAACGAGCATCAGTCAACTTCACGAAGAATGGTGTAGAATTTGATAAATATGAAAAGCAAGCATTCTCAATGCAGATACTAGCGGAAAACGTCGAAAAAGTAGAACTGAATCACATAGGAGATCCTGAGATCAAAAAAGAACTTACGGAAATGATAGAAAGCTACAAGCCTGAAAAGAAGGCAAGCACCGATGTTACCACGAGAATTATTTTAAAGAAGGATGAACCAGTTTATCAATTGCCACGCCGATTAGCATTTACGAAAAGAGAAAAAGTAAATAAACAGATAGAAGAATGGCTCAAAGAAGGCATCATATGCCGAAGCTCATCAGAATACGCCAGTCCAGGCTTACATATTTACAAATATAGAAGAACAGAGTTACAAAGAAGAGATACGAAGAACTTTAAAGAAATACAATCCGAAAACTGGAAGATTTACAAGAAGAAAAAAAAAGTATATATCAGCGGAGGTGATACAGCTCCACAATACGAAAACTGACACGATAAAACTTTTTTCTATTAACACCATTTAAATATCAAACATAGTTATTATTTGGTGAATTTTGTTTGATTTAATTTCATACTATATTGTTTTCTTTTTATGTATTAGATATTGTCTTGTGTTATTTACATTTTTTATATATGCTTTTTTACATTTTATGCTGCTTTATATCAGAATATTTATCATTCCTATATTATGAAGTGATAAGAAAAAACTGACTACATATTTTGCTCCATGTAGAATATTGAAAGTTTTTGAAATTCATTTTTTATTATTATTGTGTTATTAGTTATTTTGAAAAGCATAAAGTATAATTAGTGAAGTTTTGGAAATTCCAGTATAGCTGGAGGCCAGCTCTATTTGGAGGGGTCGAACTCTGTAGGATTTTCCATCCAATTATTATTAAGCAATTAATTTTATTTTTTCAATCTACTGTAAAACCAGTTCCTCCGATACTCAATAGATGTCGCCACGAATCAAGAGTCATGTGATAAGCTCATGCAGCGCCATCTATCCCAGAACAAAACTGAGTGACGCTCGTTTTCGCTCTCTCTTCTCTCTTTTGCCGCCACTTTCTCCGCTTCTGTTTTCCTTCGCAACCCGCGTCGGAAGTAAACTTCAACGTCCGAGCGCGTTCCAACGTCCATCGATAATATGGGTTAAATGAGGCAGCCATCTATCCGTCACGGAAGAACTGTTTACTACCTGTATATTTATCATAGTGTAGATACTTTTCATTCTTCATCTCTCTCAATAAACAAGTAAAGCTACTGCAAGCTTCATCCTTGAATATCATCAACAACATTACATGGAATCCGAAATTACCCCCCTAGACAACCAGCCCATTGCGTAAGAGCAAACCATCGTAGATTCGGGATGAACAATCTTCCTTCACCCCGATATACTACATATATATATATATATATATACTGCAGTCATTGTTAGTAGCTTGTTAGCATATATATATATATATATATATACTGCAGTCGTTGTTTGTAGCGACTTGCGGGAAAGGGTTGCCTCCCACCCACTTCCTAGGGAAGGGGGGACTTATTAACTTTTGAAGAACTTTCTGGTCAACATTTAGAGATGTTAGTTTATCCAACCATTGTCGCAACTGATATACATTCCTTGTTGTATGGAGCGTCGTTTGGAATGTTTCCATGAACATCATCAGCAGTCTGTTCGATATGGCGGATCTATTTGAAGCGTTTACTGCAGCTGTTTATTCACAAGTAGCGATTTATGAGTGAAAAATCTAAAACTATTTTTTCAGGCAATTTTACTTAGAAGTATATTCAATGTACAATCCTAGATTGGGAGCTTCTGCCAAATAGTGTTCATACCCTGAGTTATCGCTTTGGGGGAGTTGATCTTGATGATCTTGGGAACGTTTTCGATTTGGGTATCTTTAGCTCGGCAGAAATTTTGTCTTGTTAATATTAGCAGCCCTTTCGACAATCGAGTCACTTCAACATCACGATTTCTTAGAGGTCACTAGAGATGCCTCAAATTTTACCGGGGGAATGATATCGTTCCCGTCTGTAGAAATTGTAATTCTAAACTGTCCTCTCCCGAAGATGTTTTTTTCCCCGAGGCTTTTCAGAGAGAACTTGATCAAGCATGCACTTCTTGTCTCCGACTTCCTGAGTGTTTTTGATCTTTTGGATCTGATTTAGGCTTAACTAGATCGGGTAGAATTAGCAACAAGAACAAAAAAAAACCGAACCAATCGAGTCGGAAAGGAATTCCCTGTAGTTCATCAACTATCAGGCGCTCTTATTTCTGTCACTCGTGACTGCTACATTCGAATTCTTTAATTTTCCTTTTTAGCAACCACCGTGTTGTTATTTACAGCATTAAACTTTCGATACATTTTGCCATTCAAAGCAGTGAATTTTTTTTTCCTTCGAAGAGCCTTAGAGAAAGAAAGAGGCATGGACCACGATACTCTAGAGAATAGTGACGCAAATCAAGTATTCTTGAATCGACCGAAGCAGGCAATGAAGTTGAGACTTGTTTGTAACAAATATTTTCTGAAACTCAGTTGTGAATAGGAAAGATGAGTTGCACTGGTTGCGTTATTTTTGTGCGCATGGGCAGGAAGTTTATGCAATGTAAATCGCGTGGTTGTGATATTTCTTATGTTACGTGTAACCTTGAGGACGGGGGAGGGGAGTTCTTAATGCCTGCTGAAGGTTAACAATTTGAATTTGTCTTATCATTTGATGTATAGTTAAATAAACATGCCAATACTGATATTATATTCAAGATATTGATTTTCTCTCTTTTTAGCGCGTTAGAGGTCTTAATTTCTAATATTAAGACAGGCATTTACAGGTATTTTTCAGATTCAGATGTTTTGTGGACAACAGCAAATAAACAAAATGACTGTAAGTCAGATTTACTCTAATGGTTCTTGCTGTAAGATTCAGTGAAGATCATGTTTTGGTAATAACACTGAAGATAAAATCTTTAAATTACCCGTACATTTTAGTTGCTCAGTAAATCATTTATCTAATATAAATTCCAGAATCAAGATTCAGCTGGAAGATTAGAAGTAGAAAGGTAGCAATAACTTTTAAAATACCTCTAAATTTTGCATAGAATTTTCCGTTTTCAAAAAGGTCTGTAAAACAGTAAAACAAAAGAGTTGTTGAACGGACCGTAATTGAATACGCAAAGTGAAAAATTATGAATACATTTAAAATTTCTAAATGTAAAATTTAAATAAACAGGTCTGAAAATAAAAATAATCACAAATTCACAGCTTTAAAAAATTTTATTCCGAGAGACATCGTAAACTCCGAGAGCAACATTTTAAGACATCTATTTTCTTCCTTAAAACAAAATAGTCATTAATGGAATAATTCACACAAAAAAAAAGTTTTTTTTATTTTTAATTACATTAGACTTTTCATGAATAACAATAGTTGTGTGGCTAATCTTTAGACACAAATTATCGATATCATTAAGTGCAGTTATCATAAGCAAGAAATACTAGGTCTTAAAACTTTTTGTAAAGATAGTGTAATGTTTGCGCCTATAGTGAAAAGAGAGAAAGGCATCAAAAAATTACGAAGACGTCTTTGAATGAAAAAATATTCTTTGTGCATTACGAATAAGTTAAATAAATATACAACAACAAAAAATGTGTAGAATTTAGAGGGGATGGAGAATAAAAGAATGTGAACTTGATAATAATTCCAAAGAATATATACAGTACTCTTACCTGGCCCTCTACCCAAAAACTTCTTCGATGAAACGAACGAAAGAGCATTATTTTTTTAAAGTAATAATTACATTCAAATGGGAAACCATTTAAATAAGTGTCAATAGTGGTTGGCGTACTACGTATGGATAAAAAAATTTTAAGTCCATTGAGTACATTATGCCAGTGGTGCTGAGGCAGCATCAAAATGTGCCAGGTGGCATAGACGCACCATCAAAACGGCTTGAGACAGGTGGAGTTGTAACAGCTTCTGTATAGCCTTTAACATGAGAAACTGAAGAAGGGACAAAAACATCAGTGACAAATGATACTGGAGAGGAGGTAAAAGCGTCATCATCAAGTTGCGATGAAGCAGGAGTGAAATTATTTCTTTCTAACGATGATAAACCCTCGGCGTTAGTAAAGTCCAAATCAACATCAAAGCGGTCAGCTGGAGAAAGGCGATCAGTGCTGGAAGTGTCACTGAAATGTCCAGCATCAGGTGATGTAAAAGAATCCTTTAAATTAGTTGCGTCAAGTAGTGCTGAAATAATTTTGGAATGGCTTGTAACGTTGAAACGATCATTACCAAGGTGCATGGGAGTAAGATAATCTGTGCCGAGTGGTATAGAGGTAACGTTGAGACGATCGGTAACAAATAGCTTCGAAGTAGCATTCCAATTACTAGTGTCACTTGGAGCTGAAGAAAGGCTGGGGTAAGTAGTACCAAATAGTGTTGAAGTAATGGACAAATAATCAGTACTAGGTGAAGCAGTGCTAAAAACATTCTGGTCTCTGAGTTGTCCTGATGGACAGTTAAAATAAATGGATTGGACTCCGATTTCACAACAGGCAGCTGCAGACATTATTATGGAAGGCATGCTGAGTTGTTTTCGAAACTCGGCACCCTCTTCGCCACAAATAAGCAACGTGTTTTCTTGAATACACTTCTCTCCTTCGTCCGCAAATCTGGAACAAAAAAAAAGACACTTAACACAGCATTTGCTACAAACTCATCTTGTTGGAAAAACATTGGTTGAAATTTCTTCTGTGGTTTATTGATGGTGATCTTCAACATTTTGGCAACAACATACTTTACTTTCTCTCGCTTGCTTAACTTTTCACTGAAATTGTTTTTTAAATTTTGTTGAGTTTGTAATGCAAAATTTGCTGAGTATGTAGTACAAATAATATAATCATGTACCACCAGTGTCACGCGTTGTTACAAAGATGTAAAGCAGAATATTATATAGATTGGCTAAAAAATCCATCTATCTTAAAATTTAAGAGAATTAATTTATGGTATTTAATGATACGAACACTACCTCAGATCTTAACTTGTAAAAATGTGTATATTTGTTAGTTTTAATATCTAATAAAGTTTAAATTAAATAATATAATGAAAAGTTCAATGCAAAGTTTTGCAAAGAGCAAATTTAGCCATCCAAGGGGCGCTTTTTTTATAACTATTATTAAATTTATCAATTAAATATAAGAATTAAAGAAAAAGATGAAGTATCGAGAAATGGACATTAGTAAACTTTTCTGATAATAAAATTAAAGCAAGCGATAAATTATTAAATTGAATATATTTAAGCTAAATATAATTAAAATTGAAGCAAACGATAAATTATTAAATCGAATATTATATCATCAACATGTAATTAAAATTGAAGTAAAAGATATAAAAAAAAATTGAAAAGTGATCTGGTACGCCAAAATGGATTCAACTAAAAGAATAGCTCCTTGGGAGGCTAATAAGATCATCTGCTCAATAAATATATGTAGAAATGACGACACACCTTGAAGGACGAATTAAAGTTTAATGACGTTGATGGTTCAAATTCATACAACTATTGTACTATTAACTTACAACAGGGGAAGAATATTCACCCTTTTCTCACAGAATAGAGTCGTACTGAAAAGCGTCCGAGGAATGCGACTTTTCCTTATTTCTTTCGTCAAACCGAGTCTAGTTTTTCTGCTTGTTTACTTTCCTCCTCTTGCCTACGCTCTGTCTGAGGGTTTTCTCATGCCTTAACTAATGGGAAAGGGACTCGTTTTCCTAAACATCCCATTAACCCTTGGATGGGTGAAAAGGGAAATTTTCTGTTGCAATTATCTTGGGATCCTCTCTGGATAGGGGAGACAACTGTCATTTCCATGTATATAAAAACTTAAGAAATACAAGTTTTGCGTTCTTACAATGACATATTTGCTTCAAATTTTTCAGAACTTATTGGCGAATGGTGGTTAAACTGAAATATTGTGACCGTAATTCAATGATTTTTACAAAAGCTTAAATATGCAGTTTTCGATTGGTAAGATGTAAGATGCACTTGTATTATTATTACAACTGCTAGTGACGGATGTGCACAGCTTAAATATCCGGAATTTATCTTCTCAGCTTCGTCAAATAATATGCACATAGAAAAATGTTCCGATATAATTGATTTTAAGAGAAAATTTAAACTTCTTATCAATTTTAAAAAGTACAAAATTAACTGAACTAGCGTGTGAAAATTAAATGAACACACAATGAAACTAGTTCATACGGGGACGAGATTAAACTCTTTTCTATGATTTTTTTTAATTAGGGAAAACCATAAAAATCGTTATAACTTGTAACATTTAACCATAATCTTCTGGAAAATGCAACACAAAAGCTTTGCTGATGATGTCACAGACATATATACATTTCACAAGTCCTTTATAGTATTATGTATACCAAAACATAGCACTGCACACAAGGCGGTGCTTAAGCCTGAAGATTGTATTTTTCATCGATGTCTGAATCAGACATAGCAAAAATGATGTCTTTTTCGAATAAAATTTAAGAAAAAAGACAAAGAAGAATTTAAAAGCATCCGACTATATTTGTTCGAAATACCGCCTCCTTTGGAGCGAATTTACCGCACATGACACATTTTTTTTTCTCTCCCCTGAAAGATTTCTGCCGTCTATTGTGAAATAACTGAGTTAAAAATTAAATATCTTTTTGAAACGGAAAGAAACTCAGTTCGGCATTCACGGAAAAGATACATTAAAATTTGTTCTACCTGAACAGATGATGTCATCATCGTGACAAATGTTGTACGTTGAGTTGTTCCATCTGGATTCCGGCGACACGGGAAAGGGGTGAAATTACACCCAAAGCAACTCGATAGATTCGACTTAACTTTAACTTCAAAGACTTTTCAGGTATTCTGGGCATTTTAATTTTTCAGACAGTTTGTAATTTGTAAGAAAAGTAAGAAAGACTGGGGGGGGAGGGTAAGGTAGTACTACAGATCACCCTCGAAGAAAAGATGATTGTTTCAGCCTTCTCGATAAAATAGTTTATTTCATCACTTGTAACTTTTATGAAAAACTTTTTTTTTCGTGAAGATTTATTGATGAATGTAGCGGGTTTCATTTTAGAAAGGGGAGAAACCATTCTCATTCATCCTTCTCTCTTATGAGTCGGTTTCTTTCGCCAAAGTTCTAAAAGGCCGAAACATTCTTCGAAATTTATTTTCCAGTGATCATTGCTCATAAATATTCCATTTTGATGATACAGAATTTATAAACAAAGTGTTCTCTGATATTGTTCGAACAGCCCACGTCTACTGAATCTCAAGCTTCTTCCCTCTCTTAAAATTCTACAAGTTCGGTATATTCTATAAGAAGTGGTGATCGGAACGGAGTTGATCACAGTAAGTCCCTTTTCAAACACCGGGAAGAGAAAACAGTCCCTTGTGCCCAAAACTCCTGTCTAAAACCTCTATTATTGTTTCTATTAATTATATGTAGCCGTATAGTTAATGTTATTAATTATTTAGTACTTTAAATTAAACATCTTTCTTTAAGAGTTTTATTTAGTTGTCTTGAATTCTTCTTCAATACGAGGAACATTACACTGTGTAACAGTCGGATGCCCAACATGGTAAGCGTAAAACTAAATAACTTCAGATGGTGTCGCCGCTCAAGGAAGGCTACTTTTGGTGGCCTGTCTGCAAACGATTACTTGACATCTTTAAATAATATGTTCTTAATGCATCATCTTGAATTTCCAAATATAACGTTCATTCCGTATTTTATATATCTTATTTAAATCTAAAATATTTCATTTATTTGTCAACTGTATGAAAAAATATCCAAAAGAGATTGTAAAAACAAAAAAAAAATATCTTACTTGACTTCCTTTTTAAACATTGCAGAAGATTTGAAAGCACACTACTTGAATACTAAAAGTATTATTATTATTACGTTTTCGTATTTTTAAGGATTTCAAAAACTCTCTAGCGCTTGAGATAAACATAAAAGTATTTACCATTCTCGAGAAAAAGGTAAACAGATCACAAATCTCTTAAACATTTATTCTTTCCTTCAGCTTAGATTCCACTTGAGTTGTTTTAAAGAACCCTTAAATTAGGCATTTAATACATTTGTGACGTAGGCTATTCTAGGTTTTCTCTTCACTAACCTTGAAGGCTTTTTGTAATATGAATTGCCTAGAATTCCAAATCCTTGTCAAGCAAATGAAGCGTAATTAAACAAATTAGAAGAAGATAAAAAGTGCAGTAAATAAAATTATGAGAAAAAGCGAAATAGAATGGAAAGGAGAAAAGGTGACAACAGAAACCTGACAGATGCTTGTATGTTAAGGGGAGTGAATTGTTGTCCTTAGGCGTTCGTAGTAAAATTGATCAGAAGTGTCTCCTGATTATAGAGTAATAGGAGCCGAGTCGGCTGTATTCAAGAAGTATCTCCCTAGGTGAGAGTGAGTAGATAAATTAAGACTTTATTGTTTCATTTTGAGCTAGGACTAAAGTGAGTTAAAGGAGATTCGAGAAAGAGCGACCTTATGTGTTTTGTAAAGACAGTCAATAAATTGTGTTCCTTTTTTTTTCCCGATGTCTGTTCCATCGGATTTGTAAGCTAATTGACTATTTAACTGAACTTTAGAATTGTCTGTAGAATTAAATAATGGAGGCTAACCGCTACACATTACAGAGATATTTCATATTAACTGTCATTTTTTAGTCAAAAGATACAGTTAATTTTAAATATTATCAAATCAATTTTGAACAAAAAGTAATTAAAGTTATATGATCGTACAGCTCTTTATTGTGGATTTCCTAAATTAATCGTAAAATATTTTAATTCTTAAAAATGAGGAACACGTTACCGTAGCAATTAAAACATCAAAATAGTTAATAGTCGCGTGACTGACATGTTCACTGACTGAGTGAAATATTTGCTAAGACGATTTGAAAGTTGAGCCTACTCTGTTTATATGTTAAAATGACTGGATCTACTTTGCTCATTCATTTTTGTTTCTTAATAATTCGAAAACTCCTATTGCAGAAAATGTCCTTCAAATAATAATAAAAGAAGTTTCATCAATCAAGGAAATAAAAGAAGCAGGCATCTTTCCTACTTTTCTAATGCGTTTCAATTAAATAAACACGATAATCTAGAATAAAATCCCAAAAAGTCCCTTCGGAAAAATATTAAATTCAAGATTCCAAGATAGATACAATAGACAGTATTTTTCAGTTAGAAATCCTTTTAAAACGAAGATTAAACTAAATATTTTGTTTTTCTTGTGAAAAACCTGTCCAAAATATAATTATTTCATGCGAACCACAAGTGAAAGCTAAATAGTTGCACCTGATTCTTACCTGCAACTCATGTTTAAATGATTTTCCTGATATTTCCTTGACTCAACTGAAGGTCCAAGTTTTATAACTTCTCTTAACGCCGGGCGCATACAGCGGAAGTTGCCTGGTGCTACCATATTGGAAATGCAATAATTATGTTTTCTGAGCTCTAAAAAAGAGAAGGGAAAAGTTGTCAAAAATTATAATTCGGCCGAACCATAAGATATAATTTTATTGATATACTAAAACAGTTACATATAAAATCTTTTTGAAAATTAAATAAGTTTTGTCAGTTTTAAAGACCACTCAGATGAAGGAATAATTCATTCATCAAATGTCGCAAAATGTTTGCTTGTAGACTACAATGTTCGCATCGATGGACGTGAGTATGAGCTCACCGTAGTAGGACATAATGTTTTGTGAAGACGAATATCTCAACTCATTTACTGTAATGCAATATGGAGAAAGGTTTTCGTCGTTGGAATGAGTACAAATTAATTATTTCGTTAAGGCTCCCATCTACCGAACATTTTGATTTCTTGATCGTAATGTCAATTCTATGGAATTTCTACTGCCATCTTCAAACCTATACTATTTTATCTATTTCAATGTCAAAAGGTACATCTGAACAAGCAAGAAATAATTAAGGTTTCTGCGTAATTACGTTTTTCCTCCAATTTTTAAAAATATTTTTATCACTATTTTAATAATTCGTTAGTGCTTTCCAGTCTTTAAAAGATATTCTAAAATATTTTCAAAAATAGAGGAGAAAATGCACTCGGTGATTTCGCAGAAATCTTCATTATGTTTTGCACTTTCGGATGCTCTTTTCGGCATTCAGATATAGAAAATAGTACAGATTTGAGGAAGATAATAGGAATTCCATAAAATTAACACTACGTTCAAGAAATCAAAATGGGATGGTTGACGGAAACCTCAATTATTTGTTTTTAAAAATAAATCTTTATTATTTAATTGTAAGAAATACATTGATGCAACAAACATTCTATCAAAAAATGCTGCACATTGATCCAAAATCCAATTACTTATTAAATAGAATGCAAATGAAGTTGCTTTCGATGAAACACGATTATCCAATAACTAATGAATCGATATCGAAAATAGAGGAAAGGATCTCAATAAAAGCATCTACAGTCCTCCACATTTCAATTTTCATTTTGACTTCTTTCTGAGGCCATATCTTTCCGAAGACGTAGAAAGACATGGTATGAATTGCGGCAAAATTATCGTCATACGTGAAAGTGGGTTTTAGAGAAGTTGTACCGGGTGTTTCGAAACTCATTGGCAAGAATTTATGGGCTGATAAAAAACATCTAAACAAGAAATTTTCACCACGCAATGCGTAAATGGAGAGCGAGCGGTAAACCTCTAGGCGGCGCTGCAATGGGAAAACAAAGTTTTCTTACACATCGTTATTTCTATTGCGGATTAGAGGAGACAAGTTGACGTATAATTATCAGAAAAAAGGCTATAAGAATCACGAAGCTTTTTAAAAGTATCTTTTTTCACGCATGTTACAAATTATTAGATACTTACTATTATTCATTTCTGTGCCTCTGGTACATGTGGCGGCATAGGTTTCCAAGAGGTTCGTTATAATAGGTGTAGATTCCACGGAACATTGTTTTGCTCCAGAGATGATGCATTCCTTTAATTCATGATATGCTCTGTAACCATTGAAAGGGAAAATTGTTTATATATATTTACGAGATTAACTTTAGATTCTATGGCCTATTTCTAATAATTTCCAGGTGTGATAAAATGCAATTTAAGAGTGTCTGTAATTTTCCGATTTTTTTTTTTTGCCACTCAGAGTGGATTGTGGCCTTGTTTTGCAAATGATTGGCTATGCCTACTTCTTTAAAACTCTCGTTACGTATGTGTATGCGTGCGTTAAACATATTACTAATGCCTTCAAGTCCATTTTGGAAATAAATAATTCAGCATAGTAGAATTTAATAAGTTTATTTAAGTTCACACCATTTTAATTAGGAATCAAGTCTTAAAATCGGAAGTTAACAATACATGTTTATGCGGCCTAAATCAAGGGGGGGGGGAGTTGGCCAGATCCGGGTTTTATATCCCAGAAGAACAGGTAAGTTCCAAAATTCTGTTAACTCAAAAATTAAAAAGGCTATCGAAATCAGAATTACAAGCGTGATTCTGTAAAATGGAGGTCTTATAACTAAAAGGCAAGTTGTAGTTAATACACGCATGAAAATTTGTTGGGTGTTAAAAAGAAGAAAAGGTGATAACGCAGCTTTTTTTTTTTTATCATATGCATAGACCCGTTATAAATAAGTGTTTCGTATTTCCCGACTTCAATTGATTGATTGTAAATTTATGGCGCAAAAACCAAATGCGACTAAACTGCTCCAAAAATAGTTGATAATATAACTAGCTATAATTTGTTTTCTCAAAATCAAAAAAAGATATAATTTAACTAAATCTTTTGCAATTGGTAAAAAATAATTGGTAATAAAACTGAAATGTTTGTTAGCGATTAAATAAAGATCAATGATTAATTAAAAATAGGTTAACTATGATTTAGAAATCCGATTTTGTACTAAAATGCAAACAAATTGTAGTGAGGGTTTTTTACCCCCAAATCTGACAATTTTAAAAAAATGTGCTACGACGATAATGATAAACACCGGACGTATAATTAAAATATGATACCCGGTGTGTGGGACATTCCAAGAAGACATTCGGTAGCAGCCTCACCCAACAAAAGATATTTATACCTAAATCTTGTATGTCCTATGCTGTGTCCCTGACTTCAAAACGATCGAGAACCAAAGTTCTAGAACAATATGAATTCAAACCAACCAATCCCCTGCTTCCCTGCTTTAATTTTATTTATTTTTGTTCTTTTTTTCAGTACTCAAACTAAAACAAAAATCAATTATTTTACTAATCATCGGCAAAACTTATGCTGATTATGTATTATTTCGAAGTACTGGACACATTACAAAAGAGATATCAACTTACATGCAGATGGGATTTTGAAAATAACGAGAGAGCAGTTTTCCATAACACTTGACAAATTCGAACTGCATGCACACGAAATCGCTTGAAACAATTCCAACAAAAACTGAAAAGAAAAATATGCAACTGTCAATTTAAAGTAGGGATTATAGTTTTTTCATACATTTTTAGCATTATTGTCAAAAGAATTGCTGAGCACAATGAAAAAAGAAGATGTAGACGAACACTTAATCATTTCTGAATTCTATTGAAGTACATGCTCACCTCTCACGATGACGAAGAAAGTTTTGAAATAAAAACTCTCATATTCTCCCCTTTTATTACGTGACTACTTACACCATACATAAAAAATTCTATTAAAAAAACAATTGGATGGAGGAAAAGTTTACTACCGAAATGAGTTTTACTTCAAATGTTCTAAAGTGTCGTTACTAGTTAAGTCAGGGTGGACTAATAGAGGCACGCTGGCTACACGTGGCCCACCGAGACAGTAAGAAAAATTCACCTTGAACTAAGATTTCCTTTCCGTGCACATAATAATTCCAACTAAAACTTGGTATATTTGCAAAGCAAGCGGAAGAAGGCATCTATTCCTTTTGTTAGGAAAACTCAAGTGCGTGAAAATGTTTGTGCTAAAATTAGAGATCACCTGTAGAGTTTGGAGGACGAACTTATAATAAGAGTTTAGAATTTTATGAAAACTGAGACTAAATTCTATTCGCGCTCTCACCCCATCACTGCTGGCATTTACACAGCACCTGAGGAGCTGCGGCTTATTGACATGCAGTCAGACCATACTGTGAAAAAAATACTTAATGGTGTGATATTGGTCTCCTTTTTCAAATTTTTATCTGCTGAAACACTTCCTTATATGAAGAAATTTACTGGGAAAATATTCTCTACATTTGTGCCTAAATATATTTGGGAGCAAAGTGTTTCTTACTTGACGATCAACAAAAAGTAAATACAGATGCTTTTTACAGACATTAAGGCTGTAATGTGAGCCTCAACAAGCAATCTCACTCCTGATTTCAAAAATAATTATAGAAAAGCGTGATAGGGTGCATTTGTCTCATTGAACTGATTCTTAAATTAAATGTGCTTGCAACAATAGATTATATGAAATTAGCACAATATATAAATTGAATAAAACTGCCACTATTTTATTTCATTTATATTTGTTAATTTTTATGATACATTTTATACTTTCTGAAGTGCAAAGTTAACTAAATGAATGCAGTCATTTTAAAAGATGTGGCCAGCTGCTAACTTCCGCTTCCCATAGTGGTCCCGCAGCCAAAACAATTGTCCACTCCTGACTTAAGTGAAACTGAATGCACAATATGCTCCATATCATTTAACACTTGCCAAAACACCTCAACTCAGCATGAATTTTAAATCAAATATTATAACTTAGAAGGCATCATGCAACTCAAAATTTTGATATTTTTTCAAATAATCTTGCAGCCACAAACAATTTTCTGTGCTTTTTCCGTTGTAGGGAAGGCTATAGATAACCCCCGCCAAAGAATTTTGCTTTGAACCCCCGCTTTTGTTCCAAGCTTCCCATTCAAAGGCACAATAAAAAGTTTATAGCTTAAAAGCCATAAATGAGCAAAGTTAGGTGGCTTGGGTCAGCTACATTCATGAACATCTGACTCTGTTACACAGATGCGGCAGAGTTGAATCCTCTTTGTGAGGTATTGTTGACCCATGACATTGATATATATGTTAATTTAGGGCCTAGCTGTGTGACGGCCGATATCGGCTTGCACGTGGGGAAAAGTGACATGGGCCGATAAGAGCGAATGGTGTTATCTGGGGACAAAATCGGAGTTTGTTTTTGATTGGGTGGTTCATTGAAAAACGAAAATAAATCAAAAGGGGGGCGTGAGACAGACCTACCCGAGGTCTTAAAAAGGGAGAAAAAGAAGAGAAGAGGAGTCCGGCCGTGAAGCGAGAGAGCGTTCCAGCTAGAAGTTGGAGGCGATTTGCCTGCTCTTGCGATTTTAGAACTAAAACCGAACTGCTTTTGATATTAAGCTATTGGTGGTATTTTAACTATATGTGTTTGGATTTGTGCTGTACAGCTATATGTGTTTGGACTGTGTACAAATAGAAACCAGGCGGAAATGCCCAACTATAATATAGTCCATAGATTTGTCAAATAAAGAATTATCTTCTCTTAAGCTGTGTGACCCCTTAACGCTACCGCTTCATTCTACGCATTCTGGGGTCACGACGTTACACTGTTTACAGAGAGAAAATCAGAATCAGTTGTTTTCACAAAGATAACTACCATGAATATTTTTAGTGCATTATTATGAATATAAATCAATATAGGATACTTCCCTGTAATAGCGGCTCCCATCAAATTACAAATATGCCAATGGGATAGCCAAACAACAGAAATCTTCCTTGTAATACAACCTACCTCGGTGATATTTCAGTCGTTTGGCACCTCTATCATCGTCGGGCACCTCTATAGCAGAGAAGTACCCAATATAGTTGTCATTTGAAACTCTTGGTGCCTACTCGTTATAGCAATTTTGAGAAAAGCTACACACTTGAAGCTCGCATCTAATTTATTCATTGATCCAAAAATTGAAACAATTTAATGAGTGATTGGAAAATGGGTAAAATTCTATAGAATATGAATTGTAGACTGCGAATGGAATAGAGATAATATTCCCTAAATATTTTTTTCCACTCAACCATGGAAAGACTGATGCATTATTATATAAAGTCAAATAACTTTTTTTTTTTTTGCTTAACGGATAGATTACTCAAATATTGATCAAATGGCTAACTTACTTTAAAGCACCCCCCTACCAGCCATTTTAATTTCGGGGACGTAATGTAAATCCTACGGAATTACTTCTACCTACCTCGAATTTATACTATTTTATCTATTAGAATGCAAAAAAGTGCAACCGAAAGAGCCAAAAATAAGGAAGGTTTCTTTTGATTTATATTTTCTCCCCGATTTTCGAACATATTTTAGAATTCGGAGCTAAAGGGTTATTCCATGAAAACCTTCATTATTTTTTGCGCTCAAATAAATAAAATAGTATAGATTTGAGAATGATAGTAGAAATTCTATGATGTTAACATTATGTTTACGAAATCAAAATGCCCAGTAAACAGAGCCTTAATTTGCCATATTTTTGAAATTATCCTTTTTCTGAAAATCCATTTAAATTTCATTTTAATATTATTTTTCTTTCTTCCGCGTATTTAAAATGTGTTTTCAATTTTTTTTTTTTTCAGAAGATTCTGAATTCGTCATTAATTAAAATTTTCAAACGCATTATTATTCGAATTATTCATAATTACATCCACTTTTTTTTTATGTTCAATGTATGGAATTGATTAAATCAGAAAAATGTCACCAATCGGTGATTGGATTGGATATAATTTTCTAAAGTGTTCCTGGATTAGCGCTAACTTTCATGATTGACAGAATTACAAATGAACCAAAAATCACAAAAAGGAAAACCATAAGAATCAATGTAAAGATTTTTTTAAAAAATTTAAAGTATCTCATGCAGTGTACGCCCAGAATGGCACTATTTTGGTGTTTTGACCGATGATGCCTTTCATTACAAAGTTCATGTATATTGATGACCATGTAACCTAACATGTTAAGACCTAAATGCCGCGCTTATCAAGTTGACGGAGGAGGGGAAGACATCTTGGCCAAATAAACATTTAAAAATGCACAAAATAAGTATTTCAGAGAAAATGTTACAAATATAAATCACATATGGAGCGCAAGTCCCCATCATACATCGCGCACGGGAAAAGAAAATTGAAATATTAAAGCTTAAATATAAAAAATGAAAATTTATTCTATAGGTATATAGTTTCCCCCTTCCCCTATTTTCCTTTAATTCTAACAAAAATTTATTAAAGCAATATAAGTTTTTTCGGAATTTTCCATTTCGCCGGCGCAAGCGACAAAGTCGCCAAAAATGATATAACCTCCGCCAAGTAGAATATGTGTATACTGTGTGTTGTCGCCAATACAGTCAGCTTGGCGAAAAATGCCCCGACGAAATGGAAAAATAACGTTTTTATGTATTTCACTTTGTGTGTGTGTGTGTGTGTGTGTGTGTGTGTGTGCGTGCGTGCGTGCGTGCGTGCGTGTCATCAAATTTTTAATCGTTAATTTAACCAACTTCCCATCAAGCTAGGGTTCTGAAACTTTGGAAATCGTTCTTACTCGCCTAATAATGCAATATTTAGACATTTGTGACAAGTTTTAACTAATATTTCAATGACTTTTTTTTAATAAGGCAGTTTATTCCAACCACTTGACACAATTTCAAAAATTGCCAAACTTTGATTTTTTTTTTTTTTTTGTCTGAACAATATTTAGACTTTTGCCAATGAAATATTTAGACATTTGCGGCAAGCTTTTAACTGTACTTTTGAATCATACCGGCGCAAATCTCGCCAAGTAGATTTTATTGGCAACAACAAACAGTAAACACATATTCCGTTTGGCGCCGGATAAATCATTTTAGCGACTTTATCGCTTACACCGGTATAATGGGAAAGTACTGTTTTAACTTATATTTCAATATTTTTTTAATAAACTTTGCTACCATATAAAAACGTTGTTTTTAAAAAAGTTGGTTCTTATCTAGAAATATTCCTGACATGTTCTCCGAAACAAAAAAAAAACTCTCTACAAAATATGGATCTTATGCACCATATGCGCGAATCGGCACATTTTTATTTTGTGTTTTGGAGATGGGGTTTTTTATGGCAAAAAAATTTCGGTTGAAATGCAGTTTAGCGTAACCACCTGTTGGCGACAAAAATTGTTTACAATTGTTTGGCGATATTTTGCCAATTGTGGTTACCATTAACCATTAATTACCCGCCATAAAAATTGCCAAATTTGGCGATTTTTCAAATCTCGCCAAGTGGTTACGCTAAACTGCATTTTCTCCAAAATTTCGTTCGCATCAGTTACCATATTAGACCTAAATACTGTATTTTAGGCTAGAAAAGAAAAAGGAACCTATGCATACAATCGTATACGTTTTGGTTAATAAAATATAAAATTATTTTATCTATTATAATCGGGCAAAGATTTTTTTAACATGGCGTCATTTGCCTCCTATCGTGTTTGTATGGAATTTAGACACAAGATCAACAAAATAATACTTATGATTGACTTTTAAAATTACAATCTTTCCCAGATTAGCAATCTAAAAGGTTTCCGAGAATCAAAAAAAAAATATTTAAAAGAATTAGACTTCGAAATTAAGTTTTTTCCATAAGTAACTGTGATACGTGATATATCGAGTCACCACAAAACTGCAGAATCTATAAATTTGGCTTCTATTGCAATTAAGCCTTTTTCATTTTCATGAGAAAAAGAAATTAATTATTTCATTTTTTGACAAAAAATTCACGCCTGACATCAGCCTGTATTTAATGAAAACATAAGAATAATATGTAATAAATTAATTATGAACACTAACCTGTTAAAATCACAAAACATAAAATCTTCATCTTTATATACTCAGAAAATACGACAAACAAGATGCACAATGATAATGTCTAAGATTTCAAAACACTGCAAATTAAGAAATAAACTTAACAACACAGAACGGAAAACACAAACGATTGATTCTTATTGGCTTGCAAACATTAGCTATCGTACAGTTATCACAATGACTAACGACTATTGGTTGTATTTGAAAAACGTAACGCAATCAAGGACCAATCAATCTACTGACGCAGAAATAGCAATTTGTCATAGGATATAGCAACCTGATGCCATCATTGTATCGCATATCGCTTTTCTCTTTATATCCAAATTGCAGACGATTTTTCTGCTTTTGCAAATCAGTTGATTTCTTTTGTTTAAATTCTTGTTCTTTTTGCATTCATTACCTTCAGTGTTTTTTGAGAAATAAAAATATATTCGTTTTTATAAAATATGTTATTGTTGTTTTATAGTAATTGTGTTAACTTTAAATGTGTGTGAGGAAAATCAATTTTTAATGCTTTAATTTTTTGATGTTTGTTTCATAACTTATTACTGAAAACACTTTAAAATATATTTTATTTTTATAAGCATTTGAAAATT